>MPUH01000368.1:0-60474 GCA_001970955.1 Stentor coeruleus | reverse complement strand
AAATTTTCCAAAATTATCTTTAGTTTTTACTCATAAGCATCAACAACTTCAACTTTTTATAATTATTTCCTTCAAAAATATCATTAAGAATCCAAAATCATAAATCACAAAGCTCATAATAAAAAAAAANAGAATCCAAAATCATAAATCACAAAGCTCATAATAAAAAAAAACTAACTTTAAAAAATACAAATACAACATAAAGCTTCTTATATATTACAAAAACCCACACTAAACTTAAAACTATATATTTCTAAAATAATCAAATACAAAAATATTTAAACATTACATAATTATATGTCCACTGCCAAAATAAAAAACAGACACAACTCATCATCATTAACAACCTGTGACCCTTTCAATCAATCATTTCCTTTACATCTCCAAAGCCCAAAAATCAACATAAAAAGCCCAAAAATCAACTCAAAAAATTGTTTGAAATCATCAATCACATTCAGAAAACTCAGTTCTTTTGCTTCAGTCCCTGATCTGATTATACCTTCTAATCTTTCCCCTAAGCATATATCAGAAATAAATCATTTTAAACAACAAAAAATCATTGAATACAAAGAAACCCTTGAATCATGTTTAAACTTCTCATCTCCGGTAAGTGTTATTAAGTCTCCATATACTGTTTGTAAAAGAGAAAAACTTAAATCAATGAACCAAAAAGCTGAGATTAAAAGAAAAGAGATCATTAAGAAAAAAGAACAAGAAGAAATAAAAAGGCTGAAACAGTCACAAAGCTTGAAGTTAAATAGTGTTTATTGCAGAATGTCACAAACAAACGAGAAAAATCAGAAAGAAAAAGCTTTTAAAGATAAATTAGAAAGAAAAAAAAACTTAAAAGATCAAGAAAAAAACGAGTCAATATTAAAAACCCTTGCAATAGAAAATATTAGGAATTTTTATACAGACAGAATTAGTGAACTGAAAGAAAGGATAAGAAATGAAAAATTCCAAAACGATATAATAAAATATGAACAAAAAAAAGTAGTTTTTGAGTTGAAAAAAGAAAAAAAGCAAATGAAAAAAGGTAAACAAATTTTATTGATTTAAACTAGTTATTTAAATAAATTTTAAGTAAAAATAAACACGTGTTTGTATGGTTAAGGATTTTTATCTAGAAAATGTTGTTATGAATATCTAAAATAATATATGATAATAAATCTTTATCTAATTACTTAACTGTAAATTTTCTTGCATAAGCACTATCTAATTCTTCAGGCATACGAGGGGCATTTGGCATAGAGTTCCTGGCAAATGTTTTAAGAACACTTGTTGAGTGTCTATTTTGTACGGCTTGAAAAGCTAATGAGTTCCTTTTTGGTTCTTGATTATTACTAAGAGCGTATTGTAAGACAGAGTTACTTTCCCCTGGTATATATGATTTGAGTTTCTGTTCTAGTGAAAGCATTTCTTCATATCCTTTCTTTTCTAAATATTATTTACCTTCTACTAATCGTAACCATTTTTTCCAACCTTCTCTACTTGTAACTGGATTATTCCTCTCATAATCTTCTACGAACTCTAAAACTTCTTTATTATAATCTTCTTCACTATTCAAAATCATTTCTTTTTTCTTAGACCTGAAGCATGAGCATTTACAAGGGAAAATAAAAAAGAAAACAGCAAAACAGAAAACCCCATAAGGAATGTAATGTAATAAAGCATCACTTTGTTCAGATTTAACTGTATAAGTGATAAGATTTGATCCCTAAATAAACTTTACTGCATAAAGTATTGTAAGTATTGGCATCCATTTTATCATATTATCACTTAACCCTGGACCTAACTGTGGAGGTCTAGAATGTCTTCTTAGCAACAAATATTTATCAGTCCAGTATTGTATAGTCATAGAAATAAAACCAATCAACAATCCAATTGGGAAAATAGGCGCAAATACAAAGACTATCATTAATGTTTTCATATAATTAGCATATCTTTGTGCCATATCAACTGCAGGATTTTCCCATATTGTATTAGCTTCACCTTGAGTTATAGAAATTATCCCTTTTTTAGCCTGTTGCCGTACACTACGTCTTTTACATAGTTTAGCAATATATAAAGGAGACAAAAAGTAGGTCAAAGGTGAAACAACAGTATCAGTCACTAATACCCAAAACAAATCACTAGCAAGTCCATAATCCTCATACAAAGGAATAGAGTTTGAACCAGAATGCAATCCAGGGATTGCCACTGGGAAATCATCTACCGTCAGCATATTAACCGCTAAAAGTACTACAATTGTATTTAACGAAGTGCCGAAAATCAATTTATTAACCACAGCTCTATGATAATGTGTCCAACACGAGTGTCTTTCTAAATTCGAAAAAATTCTAACACTAATTGCCACTATTCTTCCAACAAAAATAATAATTAATCCCATAAGTATTGACATGCTTTTCATTCTCATAACTGAATCATTATTATTATTACTTTGTTCTTGATGTAAACGATATTGATAACTTTTTACTTGAAATACAGCAACACAAAGACAAATAAGTAATGCTAAAGTGCATATAACAGTAACACAGCGTCTTAAAAGTTTTTGTTTATTAGATAAACTAAGATTTTCCCATATTAAATCAGATGGTTCAGGTGCTGGTTCGGCTCTTATGATTTTTCCTTTGAATTTATAGTTGTTATAACAGCAACAACAACAGAAAAGAAGTGGGTGACAGATAAAAAGAACTATTTGGTCGAATATACTACGTTTCCAATAACGGAGAACACGTTTAGCTGTTTTTTGGAAACGGAATGTGACGAAGGCAGATTTTGATTTGGTAAAGTGTTTTCTCCCTCGAGCTTCAAAGTTTTCAAGCCATCTTTCGATATTTCCAATATGTCTTTTTAGGTACTTGATATTATAGTTTTTCCTTGTACAACAACAGCCTGATGATGGACTAGTTTTGTATTTTTTCTTATAATCCTCAGCATATGATAAGTCACCTTTTAGTTTTTCAAGATTTCTAACTTGCTTAACATAGATTCCAATATCAAAGACTGGAGACACAGAGTCTACTTCGAGTTTATATCTTTTTCCTAAACCTTTTGATTGGAAAAAACTATGAAGTTCATCTTTTTTATAGTCATATTCTATATCTTTGACCCAGACTGTGAAATCTGATGGAGTTATATTTTCATAGTCGAATTTATGAGTTTTTTTTTTCATAAACCTTTTGAGTATAAAGAAGTAAACTATAAGGAATATACAAAATCCACCATGTAGCCAAGTTTGCCACAACGGTATATCAATGTTTTTACCAATAAACGTCGACTGATACCAATTCCCTGGTTTATTTGACAAAAAGTCGATATGATTTTTAGAGTAATTATTATAAGCACATGGTATTCCAACACAAATCCCAGAAAAAAGCGTCAAAATAATAAGATTTTTGGCAAAGTAAAAAAACAATGGAAATCCTACACCAAGCTCTGAAAGTTCGGAAACATCACAGCCAAGTGGAAAAAGTGGAGCTTTTTTGGGTAAACTACAACAAGGACAAATATCATCTCTGTGAGCTTCATCAAGATTTTCAAGTTGTCTAACCCTGCATGCTTTCTATATAAAAATTACATTATGCACAAGAGCTAAACTAAGATCAGCCTTTTCATAATCCAATAGGCCTATTTTATCTTGCTTTCCTTTTGCAGCCATATTATAAAATATATTCGCCTATGAGGATTTTTTATTATAGTTATACCAACAAATGAATTTTATTATCTAACTCAGTTAATTTGATTTGATTTTAGCTTGTTTTTCTTTGGGCTTTTTCTTATATGCTTTTTAAAATTTTTTCTCTTGAGTTTTTATAGCTCCCTCTCTATTTATAGTTTCTTTCAATTTTTCAATGATGCTTTCTTATGGTTTACGATTTTTTACTTAGAACTTAAGGTTTTGTTTTTTTATAGAATAAAAATATTTTGTCTTTAGGTTTAAGGTTATGAAGATAGTGAGATTTTTGGATTATGTTTAAAATTAATGCGATTTTTAAGATAAGTTTGATAGTTTTAAAAGTATTTTGATGATATAAAAATTGGATTTTTTAATGAGAAATTTAGTTGCTACTAGAAAAATCCTTCTATGCATTTGACAGTAAATATTTATAGTATATTCCTAATATTTGTAATTTTAAATTGTGTACTGAGACTACTATTAAGTTACAATAAAATTATATTTAAGTTATAAAATAAATCCCGAAAAAAAATTAATTAATATTCTAATCATAAAACAGTTTCTTACTATAAATAAAATTCCTTATACATTTTGCACATTATTTATATAAATATCAGTTTATATCACAATAATCATCAAAACCTATATTCTCTAATCTTTTATATTATCATATCTTCATATTCGTAAATAAATATTACTTAAAAACCTTTTTTTACCTAAAACCATTTTTTCTAATTACTTTATTGTAAATTATTTAACATAATCAATATATAATTCTTCAGATATATAAAGAGCTTAAGGTATGGAATCACTAGCCAAAGATGAAAGAATACTTAGTGAATGCCTTTTTCGTATTCTTCGAAAAGCTATGGTGTTCTTTTTTGGTTCTTTAGAATTACCAAGAGCGTATTGCAAAACAG
This sequence comes from Stentor coeruleus, assembly GCA_001970955.1. NCBI lineage: Eukaryota > Ciliophora > Heterotrichea > Heterotrichida > Stentoridae > Stentor > Stentor coeruleus. The sequence continues at coordinate 55,875 of MPUH01000368.1, read as the reverse complement.
AGTTACTTTCCCCAGGCAAGTATGATTTGAGTTTCTGCTCTATTGAAAGCATTTTCTCATGCCCTTTCTTTTCTAATTATCGCTTACCTTCTACTAATCTTAACCATTTTTCCCAACCTTTTCTGCTTGTAACTGGATTATTCCTCTCATAATCTTCTACAAATCCCAAAACTTCTTCATTATAATCTTCTTCGCTTTTCAAAATCATATTTTTTTTCTTAGACCTGAAACATGAGCATTTACAAGGGAAAATAAAAAAGAAAACAGCAAAACAGAAAACCCCACAAGGGATAAAATGTAATAAAGAATGGCTATTTTCAGATTTTAGCATATAAGTGATAAGATTTGATCCCTAAATAAACTTTACTGCATAAAGTATTGTCAATATTGGCATCCATTTTATCATATTATCACTTAACCCTGTACCTAACTTTGGAGGTCTAGAATGTCTTCTAAGCAACAAATATTTATCAGTCCAGTATTGTATAGTCATAGAAATAAAACCAATCAATAATCCAATTGGGAAAATAGGTGCAAATACAAAAATTATCATTAATGTTTTCATATAATTAGCATATCTTTGTGCCATATCAACTGGAGGATTTTCCCATATTATATTAGCTTCACCTTGGGTTATAGAAATTATTCCTTTTTTAGCTTGTTGACGTAAGCTGCGTCTTTTGCATAATTTAGAAATATAGATAGGAGACAAAAAATAAGTCAAAGGAGAAAGTATTGTATCAGTCACTAATACCCAAAACAAATCATTAGCAAGCCCATAATCCTGATACAAAGGAATTGAGTGTGAACCTGAATGCAATCCAGGGATCAAAACTGGGAAATCATCTACTGTCAGCATATTAACCGCTAAAAGTACTACAATTGTATTTAACGAAGTGCTGAAAATCAATTTATTAACGACAGCTTTATGATAATGAGTCCAACACGAGTGTTTTTCTATATCCGAAAAAAATCTAACACTAATTGCCACAATTCTTCCAACTATAATAATAATTAATCCCATAAATATTGATATGCTTTTCATTTTAATATCTGAATCATTATTATTACTTTGCTCTTGAAATATACGATATTGAAAACTTTTTAATTGAAAAAGGGCAAAACAAAGACCAATAAGAAATACTAAAGTACATATAACAATAGCAAAACGTCTTAAAAATTTTTGTTTATTAGACAAGCTTATATTTTCCCATATAAGATCAGATGGTTCAGGTGCTGGTTCAACTTTTATAATTTTACCATTAAATTTATTGTTATTATAACAGCAACAAAAACAGAAAAGTAGTGGGTGGCAAAGGAAGAGAATTATTTTGTCTAAAGGACTGCGATTCCAATAACGGAGAACACGCTTAGCAGTTTTTTTGAAACGGAATGTTACAAAGGCAGATTTGGATTTTGTAAAATGCATTCTACCTTGGACTTCAATGTTTTCAAGCCATTTTTCTATGTATTCAATATCCATTTTTAGGTGCTTGATTTTATAGTTTTTCTTTACACAACAAGACTCTGATGATGGTTTAGCTTTGTATTTTTTCTTATAATCCTCAGCATATGATAAATCACCTTTAAGTTTTTCAAGTTTTCTTACTTGTTTAACATAAACTCCAATATTAAAAACTGGAGACACAGAGTTTACTTCGAGTTTATACTTTTTCCCTAAGCCTTTTGATTGGAAAAAACTATATAGATCATCTCTTTTATAGTTATCTTCTAAGTCATTAACCCAAACTGTGAAATCAGATGGGGTTATGTTTTTATAATCGAATTTATGAGTTTTTTTTTTCATGTATCTTTTGAGTACAAAGAAGTAAACTATAAGGAATATACAAAACACACAATGTAACCAAGCTTGCCACATTGGTAAATCATATCCATCTCTTATAAATGTATACTGATACCAATTCACTGGTTTACTGGACAAAATATCAAAATCACTATGTAAAAAATTAATATAAGCACATGGTATCCCAACAAAAACCCCAGCAAGTAGTGTTAAAATAATAAGATTTTTTGTAAAATAAAAAAATAAAGGAAACCCTGAGCCAAGTTCTGAAAGTTCAGAAAAATCGCAATCAAGCTTAAAAAGCGGAGCTTTTTTTGGTAATCTACAGCAAGGACAAACATCATCCTTTAAACTTTCATCAAGATTTTCAAGTTTTCTAACTCTGCATGCTTTCTATATAAAAATCACATTATGTACAAGGGCTAAATCAAGGTCAGCTTTTTCAAAATCGAAAAACCCTATACTTGTCTTCTTCCTTTTAGCACCCATATTATAAAATATTTTCGCTTATGAGGATTTCTATTACAATTATACCATCAAATTAATTTTCTCATCCAACTCAGCTATTTTGCTTTGATTTATTGCTAAATCTCCTTCCAAAGCTTGTTTTTTCTTCTTATTCGCCATACTTTTACTATTAACTGGGATTTCTTGAAGCTCTTTTTCTATATTTTCTCGCTCAATCTCTAAAGCTTCCCTTTCTTTATAAAGTTCCTCAAGACCTTCAATATCTTCCTCAATAACTTTTTTCAATGATATTTCCTCATGATATGGAGTTTGTTCTATTTGCCTCTCTGGTTTTTCTTTAATTTTAGACTGAAATGATTTATTATCAATATGTTTTGGTGATGAACTTACTGATGATGAGAGGATTATGTCTGTTAAAGATTTATTTTCAGCTTTGAGTTTCTCGATTTTCTGATAGATTTCATTTAATGATTGATGATATAAAGATTCAACTTCATTGTTTTCACGTTTGATTCTTTCAGCTTCCATTTCGAGTTTTGAGATTTTTTCAAATAAATCTGAGAGTTTTTCTGTTGAATAAGCTGATTTGTTTCTGTTTGAAAATTTTTCTTGAAGGCCTCCGATTCTACTCATTATAGAAGACATATCGGATTGTTTTAGTGGCTCACTTGTGGTTTTAAGACTTTTGGATATTTGATCTTCAAGGTCTGTTACTTGGTTTTCAAGGGATTTTTGGGTTTTTTTAAGCTCGGAGATTTCAGCGAAGAGCTCTTGAAGCTCTTGGCTGTGAGTTCCTGAGTCGATGTTGTCGAGGACGAAACTTGCTGTCCTTTCTGCATCTTCAGGGTCAAGTCTTTCGATGTTCCTGGAAATTCCTTCATTTATTAAACCCCCGGTACCTTCAAGATAAGTATCACCTGCAAACATTCTGGCAAAAGAGTCTGAATTTCCTAGTTTTGATGAGTGGCTGCTATCTATTTGCTCTCTACTCCTATGTTTGTATGCTGAAGTATTGGCTGGCCGACTTGCAAAATTTTCTGTTTCGCTTGACGATGAGTTGATTTTTTTAGCTGAAAAATCCTTCTGTGTATGTGATGGCGAAGGTTTACCAGACCTATTCCTAGCTCTAGTGATTTTGAAATTTTGAATAGACTCGTTTAGCGCGTCTATAATAGAGTTCGACATTTAAATTATATAAAAAAACCTAAATCAAATCTCATCATAATCAGCCACTATATTAAAACCCTAAAAACCCTTCATTTCCATTCATAACAAAAACTAATTTCTACTATAAAAATCATCTAAAAAAACATATTCCATCAACTTCCTTATATTTTTTTACTAAAAAACCTGTTTTTTCAACATCATTTATCATAGAAAAATCTTTTTTCGAATATCTCGAAGTAAATAATTATTTAATCTATTCGTTGAGTTCTTCTAGTTCTTCCAATTCGTCAATTTCATCAACTATTATCCCAAGTTTCCAGAAATTGGTGCAGTTGAATTCAGGGTTCAAATTTGGTGAAAAGTGTCTAGGAGAAGTTCCTTGCTTATTTGATGGAGAATGATATTTAGGTGACTTTCTATCAAGTTGTCTTGGTGAAACTTTATTATTTTGAGGTGAAACTTTTTCATGTTCTTTTTTCTCAAGATTTTCATCATTAGGAACTTCAATATCAGCTGGTTTCTTATATATTTTTATCTCTTCAGGCATAGTTTCCTGTTTACTTACTTCAAAAATAACATTTTCAGTCACTTCAACAAACGGTAAAGAAGAAGAATGCGTTTTTTCCACACTTTCTGTATTTTCTTCATTATCCTTAGTTTCTGTATTTTTTTCATTATCCTTAGTTTCTTCATTTTTTTCATTATCCTTAATTTCTTCAACATCTTTAACTTCTTCATCATCCTTCATAATCTTCTTATCTAAACTTTCTTCATCATTTTTATCTTCATCCTTAATTTTTTCTTCATCTTTCTTAACTTCAGAAACCTCTTCTTTACTAAACCCATCATATTTTTCTTCTTCCTTTTTAACTTTATTTCCTTCCTCCTCAACACATTCTTCAATATTTTCCTCAATAGCTTCCTCAATATTCTCTTCAGTCTTATCATTATTATTTTTTACTTCCTGATACCCAAAGCTCATTCCATGTGATGTATAAGATTGTACAACTTTATCTGATATTTTCAATTCCCCATCTTCTCCTTCACTAGACGAACTTTCAATTTTTTTCCCCGGTTCTCCTAATTGTTTTTTATCATAACAATTCCTAACATTTAAATATTCTTCAACAAATTTCTTCCATCCTTCAATACTCTTTAAATGTTCTTTAATTTTCTCATTTTCTGTATCTTTAAGCATATTAGCTATTTTGTTTATATGCCCTAAATAGCCACATCTATGATTAATTCTTATGTTATTAACTGAATCTATCATTTTTTCAACAAAATTCGAAGTGAAAAGCAAACTTTCAATAAGCGTAGTGTTTTGATACAAAAATGTTGATTGGAAAATACTATCAACTGATGTATGTAACATAGAATGCCAAGGATATTCAAAGAATAATATAATGATTTCATTAAGGATTTTGCTTTCGAATATTGATTTAAAAAGTTTTTCATTATCTTGTTTTAAAGATACGGATATTAATTCAATTATACGAAGTTTAGCTTCACCTAATGGGGTTATGGTTTCTTGAAGGGTATTTTTTGATACTTTTTCTGATTTTTGGCTTAGTTTTATAGTAAGTTTATCTAGATTGTTTATAAGTATGTTGATATGAGACATATTTTCATAGTAAATATATAGATTTACTCTAATACATACTGAAAATAATGTTTTGAGGATATTGGNAGATTTACTCTAATACATACTGAAAATAATGTTTTGAGGATATTGGATGATGCTACACTTCGGAAATTTTCATCGCTTAAAAGACATGTGAAAAGGATTTGTAAGCTGTCATTGTTTATTATGATTTCGATGAGCTCTTTCCATGAATTGATTTCCATTGCTTTGTTGAGGATATCGGTTAAGATTAATCCTGCGAAGTGGGTTTTACGTTCAGATGAGAATTGGATTGTTTGTAGGAGTTTGCATAAGATTGATTTTTGCTCTTTTAGGATGAACTCGTTACCGACTATATCGAAAGTTAGGATTTTTAGGACTATGTCTAAGATTGATCGTGAGTAGAGATGGTTGAGAAGTTTTGGAATGTACTCTTGGCTAGTGAGGAAATAAAGGGTTTTTTCAGGATGTCTATTAAGAAGAGCGATAACTGTCTTACTGAAGTATCCTAATAACGTATAATGTTGTGTTTCCGCGTCTAAAAACTTGAAAAGTTTATGCATAAGTTCATGGCTTTCAATCATTTTATCATGTAAAGGACCGCTTTCACAAAGAATCTCACACGCTATAAACGGGTGATTTTGTGTGCGCTTCCTATTGGCATCAGCATCAGGAAACACAGTAACTAGTTCTAAAAGTTCTCCAAGTCTTTCAGGATTCATACTGCATATATATTACAACTCTATCAATTTAGAGTTCTGATTACGGATTTCTTGAATGACCATATCTTCATTAAGGACATCTGTTAAAGTTGTCTCTTCTTTGGATAACAGATTTTCGATAGCGTGATTACTCATTTGAAATCGCTGGAGAGTTGCCCAAAAAGCACCACTGAACTGCATTTTTATATTATTTGTTGATTTGATTAGATAAATCTAAATATTTCGTGAAATGTTGATAGAAATGATATATTGAGTGTAAAGGAAAATAAAGGGTGTGAGGTTATTAACAAAATTTTTACGAATTAGGAGGCTTATTAGTAATGGATCAGAAAATTGTGCATACCCAGTAAAAGTTCTAAGTATAAAACCATATTATATGAAAATATAACTGTCTGAGTTAAGTGCTTGAAATATAGATAGGAAAATATATTTTATTTTTATATGATTTTTGGTATCTCAGGTATTACTAATAGTATTTCTAAGAAAAAAACAACCGAATTAAGAGTTTATTAGAGGAAAAAAGTATTATCGAAACTTCATAATAAAAACTGTGATTTTTTGCAAATTTAAAGATAGTTGAGTTTTATAAAGTTATTATTTTATCATAAAGTCAAAAAAGTATAATAAATAAAAATTAAATATTTTAAGCTTAGGGTCCTAAGTAAAACCTCATACTAAAATCTCCTATATCCAAAATCGTTCTTAGATAAAAATTTTCAATAAAAAGCCAACATAAATCATCCTCTTAAACCCAATCTTCATATCTTTGCAATTCCTATTCTTAAAAACCTCTCTCTATAAATATCATTTTCTTCAAAAGCATACATAAAAATCCTTTACCTAAACCTTAAAAACTGCCTTAACCCATAAAACTGCCTTCCAAATTTCCGAAAATTCCAAACTCTTACTCAAAAACTTTCCTCATCATAAAAGTACAAAAAAACCATGAAAGCACCCATGATAAAAAAAATTCCAAACCAAAAAGCAAATAAAATATGGAAAACATAGCCGATAAAACTAAAGAAAGCATAAGAGTAAATCAGTTACTATTCAACTACAAGCACAAAACCCCTAACTTTGGTTCCTTACCAATATCCATGATCTGGACCGAGAAGTTTTTTGCCTTTCTAATCTCCTTCCAACTCTATAACCTAATCTATGAATCATTTTTACCTATATGGCCAATATCATGGAAGCTTCGTTATTCTTCATCATATCTAAGCTTATTATCACTAGACATAACCGTAATATCGCATGTATCAGAATCTATTCCTTCATCAATCCGTTTAGCTTACTCAGTCTCTTGGCTTTTTATAGGATCTTCCCTTTTGCTTACTGGAATTCTTGCTAGCTTTTTCTTTAGTTGCTCAAGATCATTTAGATGCTGGTTTTTAAGGCATTATTTTAAAGCTATGGACTTTTTATATATCCCTATATGTCTTGGTTTAATACCTACAGCTATGTGTCGATATGATGATTGTCAAATTACAGGCACTCAAATCACTATAAGTCTATTAACAATTATAGTTTGTGGGGTTTTTGCTATAGGATATCCTGTTTTTTGTATTTTTATCATAAAAAAACATGAGTTTGTATGTAATGATGATCATGAAGATACCTTAAAAACTAAAGAACTTGAACAGGTACTTGGGATATCATCAGAGTGGCTCTATGAAAAAATGTACTTTTTCAGTTCTTTTAAAGCGACTTGGCTTAGAATTTATTACAAGCCTATAAGATTATTTTTTTCTTTAGGGGTTATAATTGTTCATGCAGGTTTATATGAAAAACATCAACCTAAAATAATAATCCTTTTAATCATGTTTTGTGCATTTACTGGATATTCTATATTCATCCCTATATACAGATGTGGAAGTTCTAATATTCTAAATATTTTACTTAATGGAAGTTTACTTGGTAACATTTTTATCGCATATTTAAAACTAAATGATAAAAACTCCCAATATATGAAAGATGCGAATCTATCTGAGTTAATTTATATTATCAACATATTTTCTGCAATTGTTATTGGAGTTGCTTTAGTAATAATTTTTATAACAAGACCTAAATGGCCAACTAATGCTGAAGATGTTAAAATCCTAGCAGCAAGTTATAGATATGTGCTTAATGATTTTAGAAATGCTCAAATTATGATATCAAGATTACAAAATACTAATGAATTCATGTTAATGTTTATTCAGCCTAAATCGATAACTGGGATGATAGAGATTTTATATAAACATTATAATATGCTTCAAAAAGAAAATCATCCTTTACAGTTTACTGCTATTGAACAATTAGATGCTTTGACACATTATGAAAGTTTAGTTAAAACTAAGTCACTTTTAATATCCCCTGTTATTATTGAAACTTTACCTATAATATTAGATGTTCTTAAAAGAAGAGGCTCAGAACTTATTATGATGAGTCCTGTTAAAAGACGTATTTTACTTAAAATAACCGCTTTGAGGATTATTATTAATGGAAGAAATACTGTTCCTTTTACTATTGGTGTAGATATTGAAGAGTATTGGAGATTTAAACCTAAAAGTGAAGAGGTTAATGATGAGACTATGATAACAATTGAAGTTGACTCGGGAAGGGATGTTGAAGAAAGGTATCCAATGAGTTGTTTGAGGAAAAATGAAAGCGAATTTTTTGAGGATAGCGATGATGAAAGGGTTTTAGAAACTAAAATGAATAGAGAAGATAGGTATAAATGCAGAGAAAATAGTGATGAAAAATTATTGCAAAAGGTTAAGAGGAAAAAAAATAGAGAGAGAAAAAAGAATAATAATTATGAACACCAAGCTTTTATTAGCAGAAAAATGACTTAAAGAAAGGTTTTTTCATGTTTAAATAAGATAATTAGTTTAAGTTTTAATTAAGAAATATTGTTGCATATAAAGGATATTTTTTTGGAATAGTATTTTAGTTTGCAGTAGTGGTATAGGGACAAGAAAATATGTTGTGTATTTAATTAGGAATTATTCAATTAAATATGAAACTTTTCTTCATGAAGAATTTATAATCCTTAACCAATTTATAATCCTTTAAAATTCCACATATTTTTTCCACCAAACCAACAACCCATAATATTTTCCCATAAAATCTAACTCTAAAAACATTAAAAAAAAGCCTTTAACTAATTTAGCTTTTCTCAAGACACTTCGGGCATCCTTGACTATTTTGGTTGTCTTTCGACCATTTTTTATAGCATTTTGAATGATAAATGTGTTCACAATTTTCTCCAGCTATTATCACTGATTCTCCATCAACAAAAAATTTTTCATCTAAAGAGCAACTGCGTTTTTCAGAATACGCTGATGAACTATATGCAATTTTAAGCTTTGAATACACATTAGGTTTGCAATCACTAAATGCATAAATTGGTGGGTATTGAATTATAGGATGAACATTCATATTAAAATTGTCAAAACAAGGAATGGCTTTTACTTCAGATGATAAAGGTTTTACCTGATAATCAATAGATGATGAATTTAGAGAAGCTAAGTTTTTTCTCTTGATTTTTTTATATTTAACTATTGCTATAATAAGGATGATTATGAGTATTCTGTATATTAATTACATTATAATAAGTCCACAAATTGGCACCAAAATAACAGCAATAAAAAAACTATCATCTTTCTTATTATCTTTTAATTCCCCACAATCTGGATCATCAACACATTCTTTATTACAATTCCCATCGCCAATCATAAAACTAAAGCACCCTTGTGTTCTTAAACAGTCTAAATTATCAAATCCACATTCAGTATTATTACATCCTTCACTACAGATTCCATCAGTAACATTAACTAAATCGCATGTCAAATAGCATTTTTTGAAATCTGCAAGAGATCTAGAACTCATAATATAAAGTTGTTCAAAATACTCAGGTGAATAAATATAAACTTCATTTACTGAAATTGATTGTAGCATATCAAAAGAACTATATCCTTTTTTAAAAGGATTTTCAGAATAATCAATTGTCAGGTTTTTAGCTGATAAAATCTCTTCATGACATGCAAGATTATAAGTATCAACACATGTTGTGTATAAGGTTTGAAGGTAGTCTAAGAAAATTAATATATCTGAATAGCTCAAAGATTCATATACATTTAATATTAACAAAGTATTGATGAGTTTTAACTTACCTGAAATATTTCCACTAGGAGGTAAACAATATTTCAATGTGCTAAGTGCAGTATAGCAGTCGGCTTCATCATAATTAACATCATTTCCATATAGTATATAGTATTCTTCGAAAAGAGAATACAAACTTAGCTCTTGTACCCAGATTTCAGCATAATTAGAAACAATATCATATATTTTGTCTATATAAGCTTTATCTTGATTGAAATCAGATGTCATGTAGTATTTTATAAAAGGGTAATCTGAAATTTTGATATCTGAGTACTTATAAGTTACCCAGATTTGATTTTTTTCATAGCTTTTAAGCACACTCCCAGTATTTTCATCGATGAGAAGAGAAAAAGTGATAAGTTTTTGGCTTTGTAGAGGCCTGTAGATTTCATTAGTGGCATATAAGTTTGAAAAAACATCGTTTCGGTTTAATGATGAGTATATGATTAAAGAACCAAAACATCCTGCTTGCTCTGCATTATATCCAAGCATGCTAATATCACAATTATAGCTTTCTTCTGCATATAATACGGCTATAGTTTCTGGGCCTAAGGATGATGTAGAAGATAGTTTGCAATTCGATAGGACATCAACAAATACTAGACGACCGTATGTTGGTTGTAAATTAGGATTGCTGTATGATGATAAAATATACGAGATATCAAGATGTGAGAGTTCGTCTGGGCTTATAACTTTAAGAGTTGATACTGCTAAATGAAACTGCAAGCATAGGATAGTTAGCAAGAACATTTATTTATTATATTAAAATTATCACTTACATTATAAAGTTCGCTATCTGAATACTATGTTTTTTATCTTTTATTATATTATTGAATATAAGTATGAATATTTTATCATGAAAATATTAAAGGAATTTTAGTTGTTTTTTCATAAGAAAATTTTGGAATTAAAAGACTTGGCATAAGTTGCTTATGTCATAGGATGAGTGAAAGTGATATGTGAATATTAGTATGTGATAATTAATGATTATAAGTGAGATTTGAATAAAAGGTAGTAAGTTTAGTGAATTTATAAGTTTAGAATATAAATCAAAAGATTTATGCATGAAATACAATTTATCTTAACAAATAAAATAGAATATCCAACTTTCAGCTTAGAAAAGTATATTTATATTAATACACATCTCTACTAACCCTAAAATTCCAAAATATTTTTATTTCAAAATATTTACACAAGCATAAACATATAAATTCATATAAACTGCCAAAAAAATGAAAAAAAATGTGAATCAAAGTAAAAAACCTAATTTTTTCTCAATGAAAATGACAAATAAAACTAAATCCTCATCATAAAACTCATAATATCATAGCAAATATTCTTTTTCAATAAAGTTATGATAAATTTATATAATAATCATATATGGCTATAAGAAATATCACTATAAGTAGTCCTTCAGCTTTAAGTATTTTGAGTATTGGGGACAATAATTCAACTTCTCATCTTATGGTTGAAGAGCATATTTCAGAATACGAGTTAACACCTAAAACTACTACTTTTCATCATCATGATTCTATGATTTCAATGATAAGTTTATTAGCTAAAGAATATTCAGATAGAGGAGAAAGTCCTATGAATGATAATTATCCAATTAGTAAGGCCAATTGCAAGTGCCAATTACTTTGAGGAGATATATAAAATTAACACAAAAGCTTTTTTTGTTTAGAAAAGGCTTTGATAGTATTATATAATTTATATTGGGAAGTTTGTATTTTTAGTTTTATGTTGAGGAAAAAAGTTTGTTATTATCGATTTTGTACAAATTATAGACTAAATTCATAATAAGTGTAAATATGTTCATTTATTATAAACTATAGCTAAAATAATATACTATTCTATGAACTTTACAGCTTTTTGTGTGGTTCTAATCCTAACACAAAAACATTTTTAGTTTTCAAAGTCCTATAAAATCTTATAAACTACCCTTTATACCTAAATCATTGTTATCTTCACACAATACCCAAATGAAAATTATAAAATACTTCTCTTTAACACAAAAATACCAATGATTCTTTACAAAACTAATATTCTTAAATACTAAATTTATATATAAACATACAAAGATTGATATTTAGACTAACAGACCCTAAGTCTTACTAGAATTAGAGCTACTTATCGATTCTGATGAACTTGAATGAGAAGAGCTTGAATTTAAAGATCTAGCCCCAAGGATGTTGCTGGGTAAAAAAGGTGCAGAGCATTTCAAGTATTTTGCCGTGATTTTTTTTTCTGATTTTTTCATATTATGTCTTCTGACTTTCTCATATTCATGATGCATACTTTTCTGCCTTGGGGCTTTCTCAAGAGGGTCTCCCAAGTTTTTAAGTTTGGTTTCTTCAGATTCAGCATGCTGCCTAACATCAAAAGATTTCGACCTATTAACCGAGTCTGAACTCCCTGAAGGGACACTCAAATGTCCTTTTTGCTTTTTATTTTCTTCTTCAAAATTAAAAACATGGGTTTTTACCAAGTCCCTAACCACAACATAAGGATAAGATAAAAAAACAATTTTACTACTAATAATCAAACTTGGATAAATTTCACTAAACAACCCTAAAACTTCATCTAATAATTTCCAAGTCTTAGTTTCAAAACTATAAGTATAAATCACTGATTTATCTGCTGATACTTGTTCACCACATATCATAAATACTTTTCCTGTAGAACAACATCTAACATTTCTGAATTTTTCTGGAAGTTTAAATGGTTCAAGATTAACTCTAAAAGATGAGTTGCTCAAATTGATTGAAAATATTTTTCTAGTCAAAGTCCCAGTTGATAAAAGTTTCCCTGACATTGTGAAAATTTTATGATCATGTAGACATGATTGTGAGTATAAAATATTGTTAAGTGAATACTTAGCATTTAAATGCAAGTCACTAACATCACAAACTTCCCATGTTTGTTCATTTAGACAGTATTTTAATAAAGGACATGGATAATCTGAACCATTTTGTTCGGTTATAGCTGAGGATAAGTAAATATTCCCTTTGTTGTAGATGAGATTACCACCGTATGCTGGGAAAGGTAAACTTGGTTGAATGTAGGTTTTTTTTAGAAGACTGTTGACTCTGAAGACTTTTTTGCTAAGTTTTTGGGAAGGTTTTCTACCACCGGCTATGAGGAATTCTGAAGCGGATAAATAGATTATACTGGAGTTCTCATAAAAAGAGATGGTCTTAGAAAAGTCAATTTTTGTGCTTTGGTTTTTGCTTATGAATAGAACTTGTTGATTACGACGATCAAGGTAATAAAGATCTGGGATTGCTTGAAGAGCATGAGGGTTCATTGATGCATTTGTACAGTTTCCCATTATTTGAGGTTAAATTATGGGGAAAATATTGAGAGTGATTTTTGAAGTTTGATGAGGTATGGGATTAGATGGAAAAAGAGGAAGGAGGATGATCATGGTTGTGAGGTTAGGAGAATTTAAGGGAATTATTTTGGAGGAGAGGATTTTTTTGTGGTGATTTGATTGGGTTGGTTTATGAAAAAATTAGGATTTAGGAGGGAGAAAGTGTTTATGAAGGAAAAATTAAGGGCTTGGATGAAGAGAAAAGAAAGGAATTTAGAGATGGGATAAAGATTAGGATGAGATTATTACTTTTTAGATTAGAGGTGAGTTTGTAGATTGTTTTAGATTTGGTTTATAATTTATGGGCAGCTTGCGGTTTATAGATAAGGTTTTTTGGATATTGTATATTTTTGAATCAAAAATATGTAAGAAAGTAATCGAAAAGCGTCAGAAATCGCAATTGGGACTGAAAGGTAGAAAAATTTAATAAAATTTAGTTTTATACAAAGCGAAAAATGCAGTAACTCAAGTAAGACTAGAATATAAAGAAATGCTATTCAAGAATTTGATATGAATAATTTTGACTGAAATAAGATTTACCAAAAAAAATCTAAGACTTGGGATAAAAATTAAGAGACCAGAAAATAACTGATGATAATTAAAATTTTTGTTACAGAAATTAACACCCAGCCACTTAAAATCCACAACTTTCTTAAGAAAAAAAATCCAAATTCCCCATCTAAACCACACAAAAATTTTCAAAAGCCCAAAATCACATAATTTCAAACCAATAAAGCCTATTTCAAATCTTATCTTAACACCCTAACACCTACCCTTTATTCCTTTCTAACTCAAACAACTAATTCCATCAATTTCCTTTATAACAATATAAATTTGTATATAATTAAAGCACAATCTGGCCACTTAAAATAACTCCTGTTAGTGTATAGTAACACATCTAGATAAGCCTAGAAGAAGGAAGTTCGAACCTTCCATAGGAGACTTTTTCTTCCTTCAATAAATAACTAAAATTATATTTTCCATATTCAAAACAACACCCTCAACCCACTTCACTATTTTTTTATTATCTTTAATATTTTTCGTAAGCTATTTTTAATATAAGCGAGCTCCATATAGAGAAAGAATAAATTTTATTTCCTTTATCATTTTCTTCAGTATATTATTCTTAGATATGCCATGTATAATTTCAAGAATTATTCACTTTTTATTATATTTTCGTTTAAGTCTTTGAGGATTTTTCTAACTCTGTCACTGTTTAGTAATTTTTTTTTTAGGATTAAATAGTTGAAATTTAGTTAATTTTATACTTGAGTATTTTCTGAACTTTTGGGGGAAGAAACCAGCAATATGGTACAAGCATACTGTTGGTATAGGATAATAAATACAAAATATTCTAGTCAATATTAGGAAGTGCTTGTAATGCATTTGAATTATAAATCTGATAACTATATGGAAAAATCTAAATACTTCTCATTATTACAATCTTGTAACCCTCTAGATTAATTATCTAGTCTTGAAGCTAAGATATGACAAAAACTTTACTTTTTCAAATTGGCAAATAACTACTATTAGCTTGCAAGTCTAAATTCCAAAAGTCACTTTTTTGGTTTCCTATAGTTTCTAGACAAAAACAATTAAAAATAATGATATCCGGTCAGATGCTATCATACTTATCTATAAAGTCTTCATATAAAAATACAAATGATTGAGGATTTGCGATGTTCTTGCTTTAGGAAATTAATTGAAATTGGGTACGAATTTCTACTGCTAGTCCTCTTATTCGTCTACCCAGAGTCTATAATCTAATTGTCTACTAATAAACAATCCAATAGCAAAAATAAATCCTTACCATTTATAAATATCTCTCATCGGTAAATTTATCTAACACCCTAACACTCATTCCTATAATAATTCTTTTATGAATACCATTATATATCCTATCTTTCAAAGGTAAAAATATTTCATACCCTAACCTTAAAAGCTTATTTTCCTTTATCCATATATAATTTACTATACAAAAGCCTTTTCTTATATAAAAAAAACTATTTTTTATATATATTTTATAAAATCATCACCACAATCATTCACTTTATAATCCCAAAATCTAAACAACTAAATTATCTTTCATAAGCTCATCCCTAACTCAAACCCTATCTTCTAATCACAAACCCAAAACATAAAATTTATCTTATCCACCTACAATCCTTTATCAAAACTCAAGATAAAAATCTTATCAATAAATATGTCTTCAAGTGATTACGACTACGACAGTAATCAAGATTCTTGGTCTGATCAAGATGATGTTGATGAAGCTCAAGTGCTTATCGAAAACACATTCTATGAAGCTGAAGACGACCAGAAAAAAAATCCTCGACGTGCCCTTGAAGGATTCTTAAGAGTCTTAGAACTAGAAAGTGCTAAACCTATAGAAGAACAACAATATCGTTTCAAAGCTTTAAAAAATGTTATAATATTAGAATGTGGCTTTGAAGAGTATGAAAGAATGTGTAAACATCTTGGAAGCATAATTTCTATGATGGATAACGTTGCCCGAAATGATGCTACAGAAGCTATAAACCAAATTCTAGACACCTCATCAAAAATAAATGATACTAATTATTCAATGAGAGTCTTAACAATGATGATAGACAAATTGAAAGAAAGTAAAAATTTCAGACTACTTTTCAATACAAATGCAAGACNACAATGATGATAGACAAATTGAAAGAAAGTAAAAATTTCAGACTACTTTTCAATACAAATGCAAGACTTGCTAAGTATTATTTGGATAAAAATGAATTGGAAAAAGCTGGAAGTACAATAAAAGAACTTATATCTTACTGTCTTTTACCTGATGGTTCAGATGATTCTAGTAAATCTTCAAGTTTGATTGAAGCTTATGCTTTAGAAATGCAGCTTTGTAGCATTACGAAAAATGCTCGAAGGATGAAGTTGTTATATAAGAAAACTGAAGCACTTAATGCTGATGTATCTGATCCAAGAATAATTGGAGTTATAAAAGAATGTGGGAGTAAAATGTATATGAGTGAGAAAAGTTGGGCTAAAGCACTTTCTGAACAGTTTGAAGCTTTTAAATGTTATCAAGAAGTTGGTAATCCAAGGGCTAAAAGTGTATTGAAGCATCTTGCTATGACTAGTATTTTGGCTAATAGTAAAATCAACCCTTTTCATTCACAGGAAGCTAAGGTTTATAAGGATGACCCTGAGATTATTGCTATGATGAACCTTAGGCTTGCTTATGAAAGTAGTAATATGCAAGAAGTTCAAAGGATTATTACGGATAAAACAGCGAAGTTATCTGATGACCCATTTATTCATGAGTATATGGATGATTTACTTAGAGGTGTTAGGCTTAATGTGTTATGCACGAAAATCAAACCTTATAAGAGTATTGGGTTAAAATATTTAGCTTCAGAATTACAGATATCAGTTAAAGATGTTATTTCATTAGTTGTACAGTTAATTATGGAAGACAAAATTGCAGCTAAAATTGATGAAGTTGAAGAATATATTGAAGTTGAACAGAAACACGACAAGACTCGTTATGAGTCTATTAAAAAATGGTCTGACTCAGTTTGGGGAATAAACTCAGGACTATTAGAAAAAATTAGAAATTAGTATTAGTTAACCATATAGAAATACTATACAAATTTTCTAGTTTTAAATATCAAAATGTTGTTTTTAAATACTTTTCTTTTCAAATCTAATTTATTATGTGTGTCTTATATTTAATATATCATTTTACATTTTATACTTTGTTTATAATATTTTGATAATTAATTTTAATGTTTAATTCTTCTTTTTTTACTCATTTTAGCGTATGTTTAATGATAAATAGTTTGTTTAAGTATATAAATCACTTATGTTTATGTATTTTGAATCATGTAAAATTATGTATTTATGAATATGCATGGAATTTTTGAGATAATTAGATTATTTTTTGAATATGATATTGTATAAGTTTCATGTATTATGATAGACTATGGAATTTTTAATGAAAAAGAGTTAAGTCTAGTGCTGCTTTAAATCTAAGATATAATTTCATTCAATACTTTCCTCTATAACCTTTCTTCTAACTTCCATGATCAGGAATATCCATTTTAGTCAACACTTTATCTTTCTTAAAGCAAAAATGATCATAACACATTCAAAATCTTGGCAACCCCTTACAAACCTTCATTAAACCCTTCTATCAATAAACCATACACTTATTAGCTATCTTATCTAATTTTACATAAAATACTTTTTCAAATAGCCTATAATTACAACCTTTCTTTCCTTAGCCACTCTGCACATTGAACAATATCTCAATCTTTTCAAAATCTTACCTTCATAATCCTCAACATCCTAAACTTCACCCCAACCCAAAAAAAACTCATAAAATCAAAAACTTTAAAAAATATTCCCTCCAAGATCTTAATCATACATCATAAAACTAATAAAACCTAAAATCCCCTTCTTAAAAAACCCAAACCCATTAAAAAAACCTTCAACATCCATTTCTTTAACATCATATTTGAAAACCTTTATTCGACGTTCTAAAACTAGTGATCAAAAGTCAGCTATTTCAGTAAAAAAAATGTTTATATAATCTAAATGGACGTTCTAAAAATCTCAGAAAGGCTTATTGAAGAGAAAAGCAAAGATGCTATGAAATTTACTAGGACTTCAATGAAAGTTCTCAAAGGTTTAGCAGGTTTTTGTTTATGTGCATCAATGCTTCTTAAAGACCCTGACCCAATAACCTTATCTCAAGCTTTTGCGATATTCACCCTTTTATGTTTCTCAGAACTGTGTACATGTTGCAAGAGACTAGAAAGATCACTCCACTATATCATGTTTTGGGGTTTAGATCTCGCCAGTCTCCAAGCGGCATATTTTCGTTTTCCTCAGTACTCAGGGTTATTTTTAGCTATAGCCACACAGCTTTTTATCCAAGGTCATCTTGAATATGCTACATCCGAATATTATGGTTATATACTCATTGTCCTAAATACACTTCTTTGGCTCATAGCATCTTTTGTTGTTGGGGCTATAAACTTCTCAGCACCATTCGAAATCTACTTTACAATCATTTTCGGGACAATTCTAAGGTTCTTCTGGCTTAAATTCCGTTTCCAACGCTATACCCAAGAAACTTTATACAAAATCGCAATTTCTAACCATGAAAACAACATTTCAGCTTTATTACAAGGGATTCCTGAAGGCATTGTTGTAGTAGACAAGAATTTTTCTATAAAAATGCACAATTCAGCATATGAGTCTATATTCCAAAACTCAACACTTGCTGAAACACAGTATCTTAAAAAAAGGCACAATGAAAACTATAAAAAAAATCTTAGTTTAAAAGAAGATGTCGAACAGTTTTTTAACTCAAAAAATATTAAAGATAATTTCGGAATTTTATGTTTAGGAGATATAAGAATAGATTGTTCAGCAGCTAAAATCCTTTGGAATGATGAAAATGCTGTGGTTATAACTTTTAGAGATGTTACTGCACTTATTGATATGGAAAAACAGATAAGGAAAAAATCGACAACATTAAAACACTTAAGAGAAGTGTCTCATGAACTTAAAACCCCTTTAAATGTTATAATCCATGAACAAACTGAAGTCTTACAAAATAGTAAATTTCTATCAGAAGAAACGAAATCCCAGCTTAATAAAAGTTTAAGTATGTCTTATGTACTTTTGAATTCAATAAGAGACATATTAGATTTCAATCAAATACAATGTGCTAATTTTAAACTTTGTAATAATACATTTGTTTTGAAAAGTTTTATTGATGAATGTTTAACAATTGCAAAATTTGCTTTTGGAGATCATGATAATAAAACAAAGGCTTTTAATTTGAATATTGACCCTTTGGTACCTTTTTATATGAATACAGATAAAAGTCGTTTAAGACAAGTTTTAGTTAGTTTATTGACTAATCCTGCAGCATTTCAAAGTGAGTCGATTAATGTTGGTATTAAAAGAAAAGGACTTTTTGTTAGATTTGTGCTTAAGATATTCCATAAAGGGCTTGCTAATTCGTTTACGTCTGGGGTTAAGTTTAGAATTGCTTCGAGTATTGTTGAAAAAATATCAGGAAAACCTTTGAGGGTTGAGATTGGACCTTTTGTTAGTGTGATGAAGTTTGATATTGCTGATGTGTTGGATAATGAAGAGAGTGAAATACCTGATGAAGGATTTGCTAAGTGGCCACTGAGTTTGGGTAGAACTTTAATATCTAAAGAACCTGAACTTATAGACATCCTAATTGTAGACGATATGGAGTTTAATTTAACAGTACTAAAAAGAATCCTTGAGAATCTGCACAATAACTGTAAATGCTCAGGGTCCCATCAAGAATTTGTAGTCCACACTGCGAATTCTGGTAGTGAAGCAATTAATATGATAACTAAAATGAACGAAAAAGACAGCGGGTATAAAATTATCATCATGGACTGCCAAATGCCTGAGATGAATGGCTGGGAAGCAACCAAAAAAATAAGACAGATGTTTCAAAATGGCGAAATTTCGATACTTCCTTATATAATAGCTTATTCGGCCTTTGATTCTAATAAAGATATTGAAAAATGCCTTAAATCTGGAATGAGCTCGCATATATCTAAACCTTGTCACCATGAAGAACTATGCAAAGTCTTATCTGAATGGCTTTCAAAACCTATACAAAAAATCTAGCATAAAAACCCAAGAATATATTAGAAAGTATATTATTTACTATACATTAACCATTAAGAAACTTAAAAATTATGTCTACTAAATGTAAATTTATATTTAAAAACTAACTATATTTTAAACCAGATTCTCAAACAAAATTCATAATTTTACTTAATAAAACAACATAATTTTCTTTAACTTTTATATAAAAACATGTTTTAAAAAAAATTTCTACAGTCCTTTAATTTATAAAATCCTAACTATGGCATTCATGCTATAAAATTAATTTATTCTATATTTGTAAATAAAAATGGGATCAGCTTGCTCAGAGTTATTTCTAAAATTACCATGTTTCAAAGCTAAAATCCAAGCTGAAGACCAAAAAATATCAACTTTACAATTAACTTCTCTTTGTCGTAGATATGAAGTTAAAAAATATAGTAAAACTATGATAAAACCTAATGTTATTTGGATATTAAATAAACCTTTTTTTGCTTCAAATGGACTTTGGGTTAAAAATATTTCTATGGGAAATGGGACTTATACAGGGGAGATGGTTAATTCAAAAAAACATGGTATAGGAACTTTTTACTGGAATGATGGGAAAGTTTATAAAGGACAATGGGAAAAAAATGCTCAGAATGGGTATGGGAAAATGAATTTAGGGCAAAATAAAGTTTATGAAGGAGAATGGAAAGATGAAGTATATCATGGGTTTGGGGTTTTGATATGTCAAGATTTTAAGTATGTGGGTGAGTGGGAATATGGGAAAAAACATGGAAAAGGCTGTGAAATTGTATTGGATGGAAGCACTTATGATGGGATGTTTGCTGATGGAGAAAAAAACGGTAAAGGGACACTAATTTTTCCTAATGGATCTAGGTATATTGGGAACTTTACATCTGATAGAATATGTGGATTTGGAACATATTATTTGAAAGATAACAAAAAATACGAAGGGTATTGGAATAATCAAAATAATGGGGAAAATTTGCCTGGTGATCAATATTGTGAAGAAAATTTAATCAATAATTTAACAGAAGGGAATGGAACTTATGTTTTCAGTAATGGAAAAAAGGAAGATTATTAAATCAGAGAACTAAAAGAAAATCTTATATTTATTAAGACTTTTTTCAATATTATATAATAAATATGAATTCTAAACGAATGGGTTATCATATAATAATCCACATATAACTAAAAAAAACTACAACAAATTTATCTTTTCCCTGCATCATAAAATGAAAAACAGCAAAAAAACGTGAACACCAAAATTCAATAATTTCTTTCAATCATTATACCATATCCAAAAATCTAAAACCCAAAACCATACAACCTTAAAACCATAAATCTTATCCTATCCTTATAAAAACCCACTCCCTCTTCTTAATCCTCAACACAAGCACAGAACTCAGCTTTAATCCCGGCATTCCTAGCTTTTAACTCACAAGGGCCAGCAAACTTATCCATCCTCGAAATATTCAAAATCTACCTAATCCTTACCCTTGCTTTAATCGGATTACCAGAAAAAGCAGTTTTTTCAACTCTAAACATATACTTATTCCTCATCATATTCAAATCATCAGCAGCTATAAAAAAGTTGATTTGAAATTTCATCCCTTTTTGTGTATTGCTTTCAATTTCCACTTTAAAAAACTCATGTATATTGCTAACATCAACATGATAAACTTTAGTAATATTATCCAATGTAATATGTTTACATATTTTCCCTAATGGATACATAGAGTTTGCATAAGAAACTGAGTTTATTGTATGTTCCGCATATTCTTTTAAAGACCCAAGCAATAAACTGATTTTTTCATCCTCCAAATTGATTTCAGTCATTTTAACACAAGAACAATCCCAAGGCTCTATAGAAATATCTTTACATGTTCTTGATTTTGAGGCAATTTTCGTTAATAAGTTTATAGAATAAACAGATTCTTCAACTACACCACCTAAATAAAGAGCTGTTTCCCTTAAGTCTAATTTTGAAGTTAACCTTTCTGTATTAGATGATAAACAATGATAAGATTTTGTATATTTATTCAAAAGCTCATTGTTAGCTATTACAAATAAACTTGGGAGTTTGTTTTCTTGATAAGCATCTAAATCATTAAACCAATTACCATATCTCATCCCATGATCAGCTTGAAGGAATATAAACACATCCCAATATTTTTCGAATTCTTCAAGAAATCCTTTTAAAAAATCATAAATATCATCATTTAATGTTTCAGCATGAAGTCCTGTTGCTTCATGAGCAGCATTTAAATGTAAATACAAAAACATATTAGGTCCGTTTATATGTAAATCTTTATCATTTCTGTCTTTTATCATCAATTCTTTGTGCATTCTAACTAAATTTGTTGTGTAATTTAATATATAATAATGGGTCATATGTCCACCTAAACATCTTTGTGTTAAAGTAAACTCTTTATCAAAACTTGTTGCTGCAAATTTCTGAACTGCACAATAAAATGGACCTACTGAATAGTCAACTTTAGGTCTACGGCCTAAAGAACTAGGGAAATAACTATCACAGTTTTCTAAACCTAGAAAAGATATAAATCCTTTTTTTTTTAAGATGGTCCAGATCGCATTATCTTTAAGGTAATCGATTTCCTGCTTCCCTTCAAAGCTATTGACGAAGTTCTCTTTTTTACCAAAGATAGGAACTTGATTAGATACTGAGTTTGGCCCTAGGATGTTATGAAGTTTATAGTCAAAAACTGAGAAATTTGACGTGTTTTGATTGAGGCTGTTTAAGAAATTTATGACTTTTGGGATTTTGCGAAAAGAGTGACGGCGGGACATAGAGTCGAGGGTTAGGAAAAATATAATTTTTGGCTTAGAAGTTGCTAAATCTTTAGCAGATTTGTATAAAGTATGGTTTAGTATTGGTGACATAAATCCTTGAACAAGTTTTTCTTCACCTCCACATGAGCCTAAACCGAATTCTAAATTACTAGCATCAACTGGACTTGTATATTTGGACACAGTCCATATATTTTCCAACTCATCACTTTTAGCAATTTTGTTTTTCCCAACTGGCCCAGTAAGATAATACCCATTATTATCATCAGGGCAGTTCATATAAAGCAAGTTACTTTTTCTATCAATATAAAGATAAGTATCATTTTGTTTGTTAACAATAGAGCATTTAGGATATCCATAATAAGGGAAAACTTCTTGACCTCGTTGTTGACTATAGCCAAAACTTTCTGGAACGCAAGAAAGCCCGATATCTCTAAGTAACTCTGTGTCATCAATATCAAAATCTTTGGGTTTATAAGTAAATTGGTTATTTGATAAAACTTTTATATTGTCGTTTTCTGAAACTTTAGGTTTTGGGCTCATGCTAGACACTGTTATGATATTTGGATTACTAGTAGAAAAGTTGGGTGGGGTTATTATATGAACTAAATATAAGATCATATAGTCATAATCAGAAAAAAACTCATAGCAAACTAGGAGAAACAGCATGCCCAGACTGAGCCAAACAACTTTCATATTTTTGTTAATTATATATGAAATTAAACATGAAGTTCATTTGGAAAAAAGGGAAAGATATGTTTTTTTTTAAATCATAAAAAGTATTTTGATGAAGAGTTGAGGGAATCTAAGACATTTTTACTTAATTAGTAAGATTTGATGATTAATAACTAGGGTTTATATAAAAAGAGTATTTTAGTTATATAATTAGGTATAGATATTAATTTTAAGAATCATCATCATCAATTGTAGCAAAAGTCCAATTCTGTAAGTATCTCAGCTCTTGATCATCAGGAGGTTTTTCTTTCATATGAAATTTAGGGACAAAAGCTGGAGTTATTGTGTTTTTTGGGACTAAAGGTGGAACTAGTTCTTTTCTTAATACTACATCCCAGTCAATGTTAGCAAAAAATGCATGGGCTTTTATTTCTTCAACATCATTATAAGTACCTAATCTTTTTTCAGGGTCTCTTTTTAATAATTGTTTTAATAAACTTTTTGCTGATGAGGAAATCCTAGCTGGGATTCTAACTTTAGCTGTTTCGATGTTTTTGAATAGTTGCTCACGATTTGTTGAATAGAATGGGGGAAAACCAATGAGCATTTCGTAGAGTAAAACACCGAGTAAGTACCAATCTACTGCTTTGCCATGACCTCGCCTTCTGATCATTTCAGGGGCAAGATAGCCTATTGATCCACAAAAC
Source organism: Stentor coeruleus (assembly GCA_001970955.1). NCBI lineage: Eukaryota > Ciliophora > Heterotrichea > Heterotrichida > Stentoridae > Stentor > Stentor coeruleus. Next base: position 31,724 of record MPUH01000368.1, on the reverse strand, counting down.
GAACTAGCAGAATAATTATCAGCAACACCTTTTTTAGAAAGTCCGAAATCAGTAAGCATAGCATGTCCATGACCATCAAGAACTATATTATCAGGTTTTAAATCCCTGTATATAATCCCATTTTTATGCAATTCTCCAAGTGCTAAGATGATTTCACACAAAAAAAACTTAGCCATATCCTCAGTAAAATGTTTCTCTCTAGAAATATATGAAGTAAGTGTACCTCCTGAACAATAATCTAATACTAAATACAGTTTATCTTCAGATTGAAAAGCAAAGTTCAATTTTACTATAAAAGGATGGGTTATTGTTGTTAAAACATCCCTTTCGACCATAGCGTATTTTATCATGTTTTGACCTAAGATTTTCTCTTTTCTCAGTACTTTCATCGCATACAATTGTCCAGTTTCTATCATTTTTACCAAATACACTTCACCAAAACTCCCTTTGCCTAACACTTGTATAGCTTCAAAGTCCTTTTGTGACACTTTTGGACCTTTTTCTGTTGACATTATAGAGGTTTGAAAGTCGTAAGATTTTTTTGTTTCAGTTCTGGTCGGTTCATTAGCTTTTGTATCTTCAGTTAATTGAAAACTCCTATCAACACCTTTAAGTTTTTCTATAGTTATCGTACTGTCTTTCATTTGTAACAGATCAAGTGGGGATTTTCCTTTAAAGTTTTGTTCGTCTAGGTTTGGGAAACGATTGAATAAATATTTGATAAGTTTAAAGTTATCACTTAAGACTGCATAATGAAGTGGTGTGTTTCCTAAACAATCTTTAACATTCAACAAAGCCCCATTCCTAATAAGTAACTGGGCAACCGCACAATGTCCATTCTTGCACGCACCATGCAAAGGTGTACATTCAAAATAATCCTTAGCATTCAAATCCAACATCTCACCATAATCAATTAACGTCTGTACAACTTTAATATGTCCTTTCTTCGCAGCAATATGTAATGCTGATTCTTCATACTCACCTCTAGAATTAACTTGAGCAATCATATTCCCATAATTGCTTACTGAAAGTAAAATCTTACATAACTCTGGATCATTTTCTGCAGAAGCTTTCCATAATTTTTCATTCATTTTCTGTTTTTTCCCATAAAACTCCATGACAGAATTCGAGTTTCGATCTGTAAGTGTTACATAAGAGAATTCATCAATAAAGCTGTGATGGTTTTCGTTTCTAACATCAACAAACTTCCCTGAGTCTAAGTTTTTTATCTTAAAAGCCTCATCATTACGAGGTTTTAAACGTGTGGTTTTTGGTACATGCTGAACATAAGGATCATCTTCTTGTTCTGTAGCTTGTAAATTAGTCCGAATTTCAAGACAAGACTCATCAGCGATTATTGGATTTGCAGATTCTGGGTTGTAAGTTATGTTGACACGGCAACATCCGATTTTTTCAAAGATTTTACGAAGCTCTTCAACGATTTTTTTTTCCATTGTTTTATGTAATGNAAGACTCATCAGCGATTATTGGATTTGCAGATTCTGGGTTGTAAGTTATGTTGACACGGCAACACCCGATTTTTTCAAAGATTTTACGAAGCTCTTCAACGATTTTTTTTTCCATTGTTTTATGTAATGATTATTGTTTGGTTTGGGTGAATAATAGGTATTTAGGATAGAGTTTGGAAATATTGGTATAGAAGTTTGATTTTATGTTGAGATGTATAGTTTGAGTATTTGAGAATGTATTTTAAAGTTTGTTTATGGATTATTATTGTAATATTTAGGTGAGATTAAAGAAGTTTGGTAAATAATTTTATTGTGTGGGGATGTTTGGCTCGCTGTTTTTTTATGAAATTTTTGGAATGGGTTTTGTTGGATTTTATGTTATTATGATTTTGATGTTGCTTATATCAGAAGTTGTAAATAAAAATATTAAAGATAGTTAAGAATATATACAATATGAAAAATATAGGTCTGTAATCATGTTTTCTAATACATTCTAGCATAAAATTGTAATTCAAAATACTTGTATTATATATTCAGATAAATCTATAATGGGGCATCTTTCAAAAAGATATCGAGCTTTAGGAAGCGCTTATAACCTCCTACCAATCTGTGGAGTTTGCAATGAAAGATTAGAAGAAAACAATTCTTATACTACCATATGCTTTGATTGCATAAATAATCATCCTCCAAAACTATTGAATTCTAACTATTCCAACTCAGATATCATATGCAAAAAATGCTATGAAAGTTCTTACAATTTCAAATGTATTTTATGCAGCAAACAACTTGATACAAATCCACACCAGATCACTAAGGCTATTCATAATTTTGTTATAGTTTTTTGCTATAAACATAAGAACATAAAAGCTGAGTTTTTCAATGAAGAAAACTTACTCACTTTTTGTTCAGAATGTAAAAATAACTACAGTAAAAATTGTCATGATTTAAATCAATATAATCTTTACCATTACCTTGAGGAACTTTTTAGAGAGCAATTCAATAATTATAGGAAAATCATTCCACCAGAAAGAAGGAAAAAACTTATACCATACACAACACAAGAACTTTTAGAAAGTTGTAGATATTTTTCTCGTATTATGAGTTTGAAATGTGAAGAGCATTTCGAAAATGCTAATGAAATTGATACATCATTAAAATTATATTGTTCAATGTGTGAAAAACCCCAAGAAATGCTAATAAGTATAGAAAACAAGCCTGAGATTACAAAAACTCTTATTGAAAGTCTTATAAACTCTGCAAGAATCATTAAAAGTAAATATTTGAATAAACTTACTTTAAAAATTATATTAACCAGAACTATTAACAATAATAGTAAAAACTTTGAAGTTGCTTTTGAAGAAATAAAAAGATTCAGCTATAAAACTAAAGAAACATACCCAGAAAGATGTGTTATATGTAATAAATTTATAAGTGAAGGGAATAGAAAAGGTATAAGGATTATGTGTGCTCATACTATGTGTTTTGAATGCATTTATATTAAAAATTTTGATAAATGTCCTATTGACTATCAAGATATTCAATCAAAAACGCAAGTTAATAAAATCCTTATTGATCGCATTTACTGCAATTGTATGCATTTGATAAAAGGTAAAGCTTTTAAACTTCCTTGTACACATATGTCATGCCAAGCGTGCTTGGCTAATGGAAAATGCTTTAAATGTTTGTTTGCCCTGAATTTTTTTGAAAAAGAAGTTAAGGAGTATAAAAAATCAAAAGATCTTATAGATTTTTACTTAATCAAATGTCCGATACATTTAGAAAATATTGAATGTTTCTCATTGAATCCAATATACCTGTATTGCCCTAAATGCAAACCAAATACTAGGATTTTTGATGAAAATAAATTAGTTCCTATAGGCGAAATATCTAAAGCCAATGAATACAATTTTATGATAATAAAACTTGATAAAACTATACTAAAATGTATCAGACTAGCTCAAGACAACATAGAATTACCAAGTGAAATCATAAAATCATTACAATACTACAATCTTCTGAATTACAACGATCGATATAAAATTTATCGACTTCTTTTATCATATGGCGATAATTCTATTAAAAATTATGAATCAGAAGAGTATATTCGTTTTTCAAAATTTTTTACTCAGGTCATAAAAACAAGAAAAGTTTTTGAATTAGAAGAGAATGAAGTTATTGGGGTTAATATAAATGTAAGTGAAGATGTGTATTTAGATGGATTAATTATCTTAGGGATGTACAAAATGATTTTAGCTGATAGAGTGCCAATATTTTTTTCTGTTGATTGGATAAGAATTAAAAGAAATCATGAGAGGGATGTAGAAAATCAAGGGTTTTGGCAAGATAATAAAAAGCTTATGCCTAAAAAGTTTACAGATATTAGGAGTTATGGATTATATAGAGAACAGATTAATAAGGTACGTTTTGAAACTAGGATACGATTGAGTTCTCACTTGAATTATGATATTACTATTAAATTAACCCCAGGAAAATATTATCATGGAATTCCTTATTCTCAGATCCCTCATGAAATTTTCACTGTTCGTAGGATAAAAAATATAGATGAAGGGTTTGTTGAAAAAGGTAACTCATCAATTGGAGGACCTCTTTATGGGTTTATTTTTACAAGATGCAAAAATTTAATCATATAAGAAACAATAGATTATTAGGTACTTTATTTTTTCATAAATTCACTTTTTTTTTAAGCTGTTAATATTATTTAGTTTATCATTAAAAATAGCTTATGCTTTAATATAAAATCTAAGATTTTGATAATAATTGAGGGAAAATATGAAGTTTTTCAATGTGAGGATTGTAATGAAGAATTTATATTTTCCCTTAAAGATTTATTCTTACAAAGAAACTATGATTATGATATTATTCTAAAATTATATTTATGATATTATGATACTGGTTTTCAATATAATAAAGAATATTTTCACTCAAATTAGCCTGGAAAATTCCTCTTAACCATACAAAGAGTTTAGAAATTCATGCTATAGGTGATCCAATTATAATTTTTATATTAAAAAAAGTTAATGAATAGTTTTGTATTTTAATATAGGAGGATTTCAGATAAGACAAAAAAATCTATCTGAATAAGGTTATGAAATTGAAGACTAAGAAAATACAGTACAAGTCAAGTATTTTTTATGGTTATAATTTATACATTGAAAAAATTGAATATGAGACTCAGATGTTATGCAAATATTTATCAAGAAAACTAAGCTTTCTAAATATAAAAAATACAAAACAAAATCACACTTTCTTATGATAAAAAATTGTAAAATTTCTTCATACCCTAATCAACTCTCAATAACTTATCATACTAAAAGCATCTTAAAAAATATACAATTTTTATTTGTAACATGAGACTATAATATAAGCCCTATCTATTTATAATAAAAACCCAATATAAACACTTTATTCCTACCTAAATTCAGCAAAAAAAATTTCATTCAATCTTAAACAATAAACCCTGTCTCGCCTTAATTAAAAAAACTCATCTCCAACCATAAAAAACTCAATCAAAACACACATCTTCTAAATTATCCATCTTAACTCTAATTTTATACTTTAAAAACTTTTTATATACAATTTTTGGTATTAAAAATTTACTAGTGAAAACTCCAGCTTTCCAATAATCTCTTATTAAAAAAAAGTCACTTATTTAACTATCCTACTCAATCTTTATAGGCTGTACTTGTTTTGATAGTCTTCTATTGAATTTTCTTTTATCAAATACAATATTTTTTACTTCTTTATTCTCATCTTTCCTTTCTAAAATTTTTTGTATGGCTAATTTGCTTATAACATCAGCTTTTATGCCGATTTCTGATCTTGTTAATGGCTTAATATCGTTTTTCTTTGTTGAAAAAGTTATGGTTTCGGTATTGTTTTCGTCACACAAGGCATTTTCGTTGATTTTTATATCTTCTTCGTTTTCTTGGTTTTCAATTTTTATTGGAATTAGTGTCCCACAGCTCGCCCTGGTCCTTGAAAATTCTATTTCTGCTCCNTTCTTGGTTTTCAATTTTTATTGGAATTAGTGTCCCACAGCTCGCCCTGGTCCTTGAAAATTCTATTTCTGCTCCTTTGAGAGTTGATGATTCGAGACAGCCCATATTTTATATATGAAAAGTGTTAATAATTATAGTCAAATTGTATTAAGGAAGGTTTATTTGAGGAGGTTTTTTATTGATAAAAAAGATTGTTGTGGGTTTTTCAAGTTATGGGTGAATTTGCTAGTGTTTTGTTTGGGATAAGAGTTTTTTACGATGTTTATTGTGAAAATTTTGAATTTTTTGTTCGTTTTATTGAGTGTTTTGTTTGGGTTTTTGAAAATTGTTTAAAAAGAGTATATTTTTCATGTAGATGAAAGGGTTGAATGAGATGTTATTAAACCATATTTTATAAGCATGAAAATATAATGTTTATTTATAATTATATTAAATTGTGAAGGAAGTATTATTGTATTCACTAGTTTTATAATATAATTCTATTAAAAAACAGCAAATAATGCCTAAAATACTTTCCCCTTAAAACTTAATACTTTTTACATAAATTTCTGGTCTTTTTCTGAGTTTTAGACAATCACAAATAAAGTTTTAAGTATTTTGATTTAGTAAACTGAGCTAAAATGATGTGTTTAAAAGTTTTGTATCTATTATTATTTGAGTAACTGTAAAAATGTTCATTCTTAGAATTTTTCTTTAGGTGTTGATGACATATAGATGGACTTTGAAAGGATATTCGCTATAGAAATGTAGCATTTTCCTAATATTTTTAGAAAACATGAAAGTAATTTGGCCATAGCATTCTGAGGATAAGAAATAATATTTAAATGGTAACATTCATATAGACTAGTGCAAGTTTCAGAGCGGACTTCATGATCCAACAGCGAAGGGCTAAAGAAGGTGAGTTACAAGGTCTTCACGGTTACTTGCAAGATGACCATAAACTCAGGCACAAAGCACACTGGGAAGCTAAGTCAGATAATATAGTAACTCAGGCGAACTTCACTAAAAGGTTCCAGGAAATAAGAGCAGTACATTCTCAACAGCTTGATGCAAGAAGGAAAAAACTTTCTGAGCTTTTTAGAGCAGAGGAAGAAATGTATAAGAGAGAATATATTGAAAGACAAGAAACTCCTGAAGATATAAGGAAAAGAATGGCTCAAAGGCTTGATGAACTTCGTACTGTAAGAGAGAGTGAAAGAAGACAAGAAGTTCAGACTAAATACGATCAGCGTTGGAGAGATAGTGCTGACGAATTGCGTAATCAAGAAGGAAAACTTGCGGCAATGCATTGCCGCCTTCATCAAGAACAGCAAATGTGGGAAAAGGAGCAAAATAATATCATGCACCAAGAAGAAGAAAAAATTTTCAACGAGTTATGGATTGAAGACAAACGACGCAAAGACCAAGATGAACTTCAGCGTTTACAGAAAAAAGATGAACTAAACCAAGAGCGTCTAAGCTATTTATCATGGCAACGAAGTATCCGTGAAAATCAACGCCGAACCTTAAATGAACGTGAGCAACTCGAAAAGCAAATGCTAAACGAAGAATGGGAACGTGAAAAACAACGTGAACAAGCTATAAAACGTGAACGTGACCGAATAATCCGCGAACGTAACTTAGAAATAATTCAGCATAACGAGTTAACAAAACAACTTAAAACCGATGAAGAGCAACGAGAACGTGAATTAGATAAAATTCTCATAAACGAAATAGTCAAAAAAGAACAAGCCGAAGAACAAGCTGAATTAAATGAAAGGGTCCAAAGACGTATTGAAGCTAAAGAAATGATAAAACACTACAATCTTAGGGCAAAACAAGAAGGTGATATGGAAAGAATGATAGAAGAATATGCTAAAGCTGAAAACGATGAACAATGGAGAAGATTAGATCAAAAGTGGGAAATGGAAGAAAAAGCTCGTATAATGCTCATGACTGAAGTTTATGAAAGTAGAGCTAGAGAAATTGATTATAGGAAAAAACTTGCTGAGGAAGAAAAAGAACGGGATCGGCTTGAAAAAGAAAAAATTGCTAGGGAAGTTGCCCAAGCTGAAGAATTAGAAAGGATGAGAAAGACGGCGTTAAGGATGAATAAAGTACAGAATCAAGACCATTTGAGATGGCAGATTGAAGATAAGGATAAAAGAAAACAGAATTCAATGCAAGAAGAGATGCTTGAGAAAAGAGCAGCAAAGATGGCAGAGATACAATATCAGAGGAAGATTGATGAGGAGAAGAAAAAAGGTATGGAGCTTTTGGATGCACTTAGAGCAAAGAGACCGTATTAGTAGGTTGAATAGGATAAGTAAAACTTTTTGATATGAATTGAAATGCATGGATTTTTTTGAAGGAAAGTTTTAATATAAGATGTTTTTTTTATTGGATTGCAAACATTGACTATATTTTATGATTTCTGCTTCGCATGGGTTAATTGATGATTTAGGGCTTTTAGGGTTTTTGAGACAGTTTTTAGCTGTGAGAAAGTGGTTATTACATTGAAGATCCAGTTTTTGAAATGTATCAAGACAGTCGAATAGCTTTTTGCCTAGTCCTCCACATTTTGTGTACTTTGTTGCTTTGCATATGTTAAAATCTAGGAGGTCTTGAGGACAAAGAATTTCTTCTTTTACTGTGTTTAGGTGAAATTCGATATTGTCTTGAATTTCAGTTGAACTCATAATATTATATAAAATACATATAACAAAACTGGAGCTAGAGTTGATATATATAACATACCTCCTATAATAACATACATAAGCCTAATAAAAAAATTATTATATACAAAATATATCTATTCACAATTATAAGATCTAATCAATAATTATCTTAAAACCTAAAACTATAAAAACTTCACCTAAAATAGCAACTAATCAAACCAATTCCTATCACTTGATTCCACACACAGTCACATTAATCAAATTTTAATCTTCTTATTATTCATCATCTAATTCCAATTATCAACATTATACTACCAAATCATTATAATATTAGCAAAGTTTTCAACTATGATAATCCATAAAATCTTTATCATCATATACAAAACCCAATCATCATACTCCTCATAACTTCCAATTTCAAAATATCCTCAAAAAACTTTTCTTATCCTCCCTCTAAAAACCTTATCTTAAAAAATATTTGTATTATTTAATATGAGTGTACTATAAACTGTTAACCTCAAGACCTTCTTTTTCATCAAGTTTCATCTTTTTCTTCGGTGTCGCATCATTAATCTTCCTAGCTTTAACAACAAAACTCTCAATAATCAACGGTTTGATATAATTCGCATCTTTCGGGGCAATAACAAAGAAAAAGCATCCATTTCTAAAATGTGATGTCACTTCTTTTATAGCAATTTTCCTAAAGAATAACGTGCTATTTCCTTGTGCTTCTATTGTTCCTTTCATAATTTTATCCCCTGATGTATTGATTTTCATAAGTTTTGGTGGGCTTTCTGTAGTAAAAAGCATGACTTTAAAGTTTAGGCTTTCAGGAAGGATAACTTTATTGCCTTGTGTATCGACAATTTGTAGTAATAAAGAGAAAGCTCTTTCTTTATAAGCAGGATTTTGTAATTCACTGATGATTTGTAGTGAATATAAGTGTTGAATTTCTTCGCCACAGAGGATTTTTTGCAACTGGTTTGAAGTTGTGACCTCTTCACCTGGGGAAGATGTGGTTGTGATGGTTTGTGAAGTATTTTCTGCGATGCTGGTAATTTTTTCTAAGGCGAATTTTGTTTGTTCAGCGATTGCTTTGATCATTTCATTTTGCTGGGCGATGATTCGGAATAGAGTCCCGAGTAAATTCGCGTCAGCACCTGATGTAAAGGGAACTGGTATCGGTTTTATGATTTCTGGACCTGACTTCGCCTTCCCACAATTGCATGTTCCGTCTCTAACTTGGCATATAAGGTTAAAGTTGCACATATATGATTTATAAATATGTGGCTGAAAATAAGTAAATTTTTCTAAGGGATAGATTAACACAAAAATTAAAAGTATGGAGTTTTAGGCCTAAGGACGAAGACTTTTTGCCGCAGGACTAACTCTTTCAAAGCTAAGGATTTTTTCGAACAGAGAAAACCTTTAGCTTATTAAATGGTTTAAGTGAAAATATGAGTGGTAGCAGTGAGGACAAAAGGCCGGCTTTCCGGGTTTCTGATGATTATAACAGGGTTTAATGAAATGGCTCAAGCATGAAGGACACAATTTTTCTTTAATAAAAATTGGTTTTTTATACGTCCTAGTCATACTTTTTGCTACTTTTACTACAAAAGCCAAACCTTCTTAGATAATAAACAAGAACCTCACTGTTTATGCTATCGGCAAGATAGGATTTTATTGGTTATTGGTTTATAAATGACCTTTTAGGATAATATTAGATAGGTTTTTCATATGTGTGTAAAGTTTGGCAGGACAAATGATCAAAACTTATTCTTAAATCTGCCATTTAATTTTAGGAACTATTTAAATTATAAGCATTCAATTGTCTAATCTTAAGGCTGATTATGTCTAAAATATGATAAGTAGGATTTTGATACAATTTTAATCAATTTTTGCATAGCCTTTGACAAATAAACAAATCTTTATCACAAAATAAGTTAAAAGCTAAACAAATGCACACAATTCAGATGTAAAACATAAAATCGACTTAAAAAAAAAAATCCACTAATCTTACGAGTTTTATATAAAAATCAAATACTCTCTATAAACTCACCAAAAACCCTATTAAATAATGAATCCATAAAACTAAATTCCAAAATTTCCCCCGCTTTCCTTTAAATATCTTAATCATCTTAAATAAACTCATGATCTTTCTCATCTTATTCATCATCCAACCTTCAAAAAAATAATTCCCCTTTAATCCTCACCCATTTTTGATTCCTATCAGTAAAAACACACATACATTCTGCTTTTTACAAATCAAAAACCTTAAAAAACCCTTCTAAATAATCTTAATCATCTATATACATTTACATTAAAACCTAGATAAAAATATAGAAAATGTCAGAGCCAAAGGAAGTGCCTGAAATATACTCGTTTGTCCAATCAACAACATCCAAACTTCATGATCAGATAGAAATCGAAGATATAAACGAAATCCAAAAGTTATTAAATGATATAAGAAGATTAAGCCCTGAAAAAATCGAAGATCAATATTCAATTGTGGCAAAGTATCTCAAAGGCAAAAACCATTTGATTGTGTTGTTTAATGTGCTTTTAGATGCCTGCTATTTCCTTGCTTGTATTGAGAAAACTGATAAAGAACATGAAATTGAGTATATGAATGTTGCTCTTGATAAATTGGCTAAAGTTAGTGATAAGTTTAGGTTTACAGGGGTTTTGAATTCTTTTGATAGCTATATTACATTTAGAGTTCCTGAAGTAGAATATTGGGGTACTTTAGATCTTTGGTTAGCTATTAAAGAAAGGATGGAAAATGATTTCAGCTACGACACGGCTTCACTACATCATTGGCTTGAATGCCAATACATCCGAATAATTACTAATATGATCGAAAAAGATTGTCCAGAAGGTAACGATGGAGACATCAACAACCTCGAAATCTGTAAGCTTTTAATCTGGATGGAAGGCCTAATCTCAAAGCATAAAATCGCAATCGCCAACCTAAAAATGGTAACAATCGATCATGCCCTTTATTACATAAGTAAACTAGACAACCAGGAAATCAGCAAAGAAAGGGAAGACCGTATCAACCTTCAAAGAATCAAAGAAATCCTCGATACAATCAATATAGTTGGATTTAACGATGAAATTAATGCTGAAAATATTAAAAATAAGTTCCTCAACATGCAAGAATACTTTAATTATATAGAAAATCCTCCTGATAAACCTGATATAAAAGAAGACATAATATGCAAAAAAAGTGATATAATTTTAATGAACAGTTTAGAATGCTTAGAAATTGGGACTGATGAACTGAGACAAGGTTGGCGTATTGGAACATTACCTATTACATTAGCCAATGCTGAGAATTTAGCAGGGAAGTTTGTGAATATAAAGTTTTATATTGGAAAAAACAAAGAAGAAGTTGAAGACAATAGACTAGAAGCAAATGTTTTGGCAGTATTATCTGAAAAGAAAGACTGTTTTTTGAAGTATTATGGGAAGTATCAAGAAAATGTTTCTGAGAAATTCGAATTCGCTATTGTCACTGAACAATGGACAAAAACCCTTAAGTCAGAAATTGACTATAAAAAAACAATTGGGGGTTTTTTCTCTAAAAAAGAAATCAAAACCCTTGCTCGACAACTTATCGTCGCTTTAGAATTTATGCATTCTTTTACTAATAATTCTGCCATCCCAGAACTCAAACCTTTCTCATTTGGTATTTTCCATATGAATATCTGTCCAGCTAATATTGCAATATTTACTAGTTCCCCTTATAATATTCATAAACTTATCAATTTTAATGCAATTCTTGCTTATAAAAAAGGAGTACAAAAAAAATACCTTAATAACTTTTGTAATCCGTATATGGCCCCTGAGGTTAAAAAAAGCTGTGAAGGTCAAAGGGTTAAAATTTTAAGAAGTAAAGCTGATGTTTATTCTTTTGGTTTAACATTGTTGGAAGCAATAACTTTGGTTGAAGTTGGCAATTTGGGTAGGGATGATTTGATGGAAGTTGTTATGGGAATGACTAATACTTATTATAGAGATATTATTAGTTTGTGCATTGAAGAAGATATCGCGAAAAGACCGAGTTTTAAGACTTTGAAGGAAATTATTACGAATGATATTAGCAAAGATAATGATTAAATGGATTGAATATTTTTGTGGTTTGGTTCTAAGTAAAATATGATGAGAAGTTTTAGATAGGAATAGTTAGGTTTATACACAAAAAATTTTTATGTATAAGGATTGATATGAAAGTCTATGAAAAAATGTTCTTTTTTGTATATAAAATATTCAGTTTTATCCAATAACTAAACTTTAGACCTAAAAAAAATTTTACAAAATCCTCAACAAAAGCATTCCCTCTTTCTTATTAAAAACCATATCAAGTTTTCTTATCATCTTACCTATCAAAACCTAACAAAAAATCTATTCTAAAGCCATTAAGTATTTCTATAACTTAAATCAAGTAAAAATATGAATTCAATCAATAAAAAGCAGGTTTCTCTAGATGACTTCGAAATAATAAGACTTCTTGGTAAAGGTGAGTATGGTAAAGTCCTTTTAGTGCAAAAAAAAGATACCAACGAGCTTTTCGCTCTGAAAATCCTCAAAAAAAAGGTCATCCAAGAAAAAAAGCAAATCCAACACACACTGTCTGAAAGATCTGTACTACAAAAAACCAAACATCCTTATATTGTGCATTTACATTACGCATTTCGGACAAAAGATAAGCTTTATATGGCTTTAGAATACTGTTCAGGTGGTGAACTTTATTATCATTTGAGTAAATTTAAACGTTTCTCAGAAGACAGAGCGCGCTTTTACTCAGCTTGCATTGTCCTAGCTTTAAAGTACCTTCACTCCTTAAACATCATATATCGCGAGTAATATCCATGTAGTCTAAAGCCAGAAAATATAGTCATAGACGCTCTTGGGTATCCAAAAATCACAGATTTTGGTTTATCAAAAGAGAATATTTCCAGTATAGATGTTACTCGAACTGTTTGTGGAACCCCAGAATACATCGCCCCAGAAATAATCCTTAGACAAGGCCATGGACATTCAGCAGACTGGTGGTCTTTAGGCTGTATCATCTATGAAATGTTAGTCGGATTGCCTCCTTTTTATGTAGAAGATCGCCGTGAAGTATATAAAAGAATTATTCAAAGTCGAGTTAAATTCCCTCAAGCTATAAATTCAGTGGCTGTTGATCTTATAAACAAACTTTTAATCAAAGACCCAAGAATGAGACTAGGAGCTGATGGTGGTGAAGAAGTTATGGCTCATCCATGGTTTCAAGATATAGATTGGGAAGAGCTTGAACAAAAAAATATAAACCCACCTTTTGTCCCAGATATTAATAATCCTAAAGAACCTGTGTTTTTTAGTGAAGATTTTTCACATAGTCCTATTGGAGAAAGTCCTAATATAGCCACGTCGCCTGGCTGTGGGCAAACTTTCCAAGGTTTTTCATACAATGGTAGTGGGAACTCAGCTGTTATGGATCTCGATATATAAATTTTAACTAGATATTTTAAAGATAGGAAATCTTTGTTTGAATGTTAACGAAAAAGTTGGGTTAGAGGAAAATAGGCTAGGATAAGGGTTTTTGAAGTGAGGATAAGGTTTTAGAGATGGTTTAATTATAAATTATATGATTTGTACCTATTCTTGGCCTTTTTGTAGGGGAGAAATCGCATTTTGGGGTTATTAGGCTGTCTTTGACGCGGATTATTGCGATTGAAAGCCTTTCGATATTTTTAAGAGGTCTGGGGTCTTGACTGCTTTTTCGTATGGGCATTGTGGGTATTAATTGATTTTTTTTTAACTGAATTTCTTTGAGTTCTTTGATATAATTGCAAATGGCTTCATTGTCATTTTCCTCGGTACTTAGGGTTAGGTGAGGACTTGTTTCGAGGTCTTGAATAGACTTGGCCTGTATCATAAATATTATAAGAGCGAATGAAAATATGAATTTTCAAGAAAAGTAAAAATATTAGCATCAACTAGGCTGCATTTTGGATTTGGAGTTGAAATAAATAGGGTTTTTTTAAAACATATTGATTAGAAGGTAATATGGTTAATATTTGGATTAGATGAAAAATGTTGGAAATATTATGAAGTTATTTGGAAAAAATAAAAAAATTTGAGATTATTTTTAAAGTTAAAATTGATATAATTTTTTTTATAAGTTTATGAACAGGATCTTAATTGAAATTATTAAAGTGATATTTGTGGAAAATTATAATGAAATTGATTACTTTGTCTATTAAGTTTTTAAAAAATGATAAAGTGTTGTAAGTATAAATGATATAGTTATTGTAGAAAACTTATATTATAAAGTAAGAGAAACTAAAGTTGTGAATTTTTTGTACTTTTGAAACTATAAAGAATACAATTTTTATTAACATTATTAATGCATTATTGATCTATACTTTTATATAAAATTAGTATCTTATACAGATTTCTAATACCTATGTAGTTTACTTTTCAAAATAGCAAAAATAGTATATAATTTATAGTAGGCTTTAGGCTGTGAAAAATTGCATATTATTTTTAAAAATTATTAAGCATTAGCAATTAGAATATGAATTGTGTCTAGTAACCTATAAAATCTTTTTATTTTCACACTATAAATCATACTTAAATACAAGTATAAGCGTTTATAAATAGCAACTTGAAGACTTATTTTATTAAAAAAATCAACTTTTTTAATTCTAATTTCTAATACATAAAACTTGAGACAGCACTGAAAACGGCTTTTAAAAAAAAAATGCTTATCCAGATTACAGTCACATAAAAAAAATCCTAAGTATAAAACTCTTAGAAAATTCATCTAAAAGTATTGACTGGGATGTTTTTTCTCTTAGATACAAAATTAAACCAACTTTAATGATAATTTTCAATAATCCAGCAATGAAACAATATCAAGAAATCTCCACATTTCTATGGCATGTAAAATGAGTCCATTTTAGCATAAATTCTTATATAGACAATTGTAAAATAAGATTTTTACAAACATAAAAAGAATTAAGAAATCCTCTACATAAATTAATAATACAAAGACATGAAATTAAATATTTCATCGATAATCTTTACTTTTACCTTATGTGTGAGATTAGTAATAAAGCTTGGAAGAAGTTTGAATGCAATTTTAAAAGCGTAAAAGATTTAGATAACCTTAAAGTTTATCATCAAAAATATTTTGATAAAATTCTTGAAAGTTTTTTTTTTGAATAATGATAAAATATATAGAAAACTGATGATATCCTGAGATTATCATTAAAGTTTATAGAAAATTATGTTGGTTTTATCGATAAAATGTACGATGAAATTATGGTAATTAATGATTTTGAATATCAAGGTGAGTTGGGGGTTTTTAATCATAATAGTATTTTGATAAAAACAGTTGGTGATGCAGGCTCTGAGTTTAGTGAGAAAATGAAAAAGTTTTTTATAACTTTAATGGAAACTAATGAAAAAAATTTACAGTTTTTGCGCTTGGATTATAATTTTTATTATTAGTATAATTATTATTGATTTTTAGGAACATTAGAAAATATTGTTTTGTAGATTTATATGAATAATTTTATTTAGTTTTATATGATATTTAAATATTACAATTAAGATTAAGTGATTTTTATATATGTGCCTGAAATTATAAATAGCCAAAGATTTTGTTTGAAGAAAGTTTGATTTTGATTTTTTAGATAAACAAAATTTTATTAAAGAATTCAATGCTTTGATTGGGTTATAATTCTGTATGAACTTATAAATAATTATTTGTGTATTGCAATATTATATAGAGTGAAATAAAGATTTTATAATCCAGCATTAGGAAATATCGTACCTCCCATCAATATTTATAACTACCTTGAATTTCTAAAAGCAGAGAATCAGATTTAGAAAATTAAATCTTTATAAGAAACTTCATAACTAATCTATATACATCTAACGATCCTAATTTCTGATTTAAAAATATTTTCTCCTAATCTATCATAACCAAAAATGCTCGGTTTTCATAGCAATTTTCTTATTTAAAGAATGAATATTATTCATTATACCTATTTTCTAGCTCTGATTTATTTTTTAAGTTTCTTAAATTCCTATAACTAAAATCCAGATATACTTTTATCATCAAATATAATCCTAAAAACTTATCGAATCCTTAGACTTAGCTTTTATAATAATATGGATTCAAAACTACAGGAGAAAATATATNTCTTAAATTCCTATAACTAAAATCCAGATATACTTTTATCATCAAATATAATCCTAAAAACTTACCGAATCCTTAGACTTAGCTTTTATAATAATATGGATTCAAAACTACAGGAGAAAATATATCCTTTTGAAATCCTCAAAAAGCAAAATCATACCGAATATAATAGTTCAGTATCTCCAACTATTAGTCCTTTAAAGTCAGAGAGGAGTTTCCCTAGCATCCATTTGCGATCTACTATTCAAGCTTCGCAAAAAGTCAACCATTTGACTAGAGATGTTTCTCATAGAATGGACTCTAACATGAAAATAAAATCAAACTTTGAGCAACAGGAGGCTAAACTTTATGAAATCCTTGGGATAAAGCCAAATGTTAGAAAACTCCCTGGCTCGTTAAAAGAAATACAGTCATCTCTAAGAGAATCTAAAGAAACAGATAAACAAGAAGAGTTCCTTCAAGATCTTGAAGAAATTAAAACAAGAATCCTTAAACGCAAAGAAAAACTCTTAAAAAATGTTTTAAATGAAGGTGGATTTTTGTATAGGACTCAATCAGGGCTTATACAACCTCAATTGGCAAATCTTTATGATAGTATATTAAAAAAAAATAAAGGATCGATAAATGAAATCCCAAGGTTGGATTTAGATTTAGGGGCACCATCAGGTCGTAAAGAAGTTGAGATTATTATAATCTGGTTGGAGTCGATGATAAAAACATATGTTGAAGAACCAAAAGATTTAACTCTTGAAGAAAAGGTTAGAAGGGCTCAATTAATATACACAACTTGCTTTAAAGAAGTTATAAGACAAGTTAGTACCCAATGCTTAGAACGTGGAGTATTAATGCAAAAAATCTGGAATGCGCAAATCGATATAAACTGTGCAAAGGAAGATACAAGGATGAATGAAATCGAAAGTCTTAAAAAACGCCTTGAAGCTTTTATGCTAACATCAGGAAGCCGACTCAAATCTGAAATGGAAAAATATGAGAAAACAATCTCTGAGTTGAAAGAAAATACAAGAATTAAAGATAAAGAAATTCGCTTGTTAAACATGAAAATAGATGAAGTAAAAGCTCAATCTGAGAGAGAAAGGATTTTTTATATGGGAAAACACAGTAAAAGTGCAATGGCATTAAAAATGCCAATAAAAATTGATGAGAGAACATATGATAATCAAGACGGTACACAAGTTGTGAGGATCGCCAATAAAATCCCAGTGCTTATGCTAGGGTTTTTTGATAAAGAAGGTTTTTTTCATAAGCAAAAAGTAATTCAGCCATACAAAGGAACAAATGTTGCTAAGCAATATTTTGATGAAGTTGTTAGAATTGTTGAATATTATGAGAAAGAGACACAAATGATCAGAATTGATGAGGATACTTTAGCCCAAGAAATACAAACAGAATATGACTTTTGTGATAGGTCTGTACAGTATCCAGATAAGAATGGTTTTGGATTTTATAAACAGGATGATATAGGAGCTAATCTACCTGAAAAAGTGTTTATTGCTAATTTTGTTTTAGGGAGGAAAAGTATGATACCTGAGAAAATACATATTTTTAACAAAAATCTAGATAATGATTTATCAGGTTCTGATAGTTTGAATGCTGAGGAACTTGATGGTAGGGGAAATGAAAAACATAAGAATATTTATGCTAGGTCAAAATCAGTAAGTAGTAAAATTTCAAAAAGAGGATTATTGGAAAATGCAGATTCCAATTTGCCAGAAGGGGCAATCTTCATGTCCAAACTCCAAAAAGAGCTCGAAAGCATCTCTACCGAAGCCCCGAAATCTGATTCAAAACCAAAACCCTCATCGAAAAATCCCAAAGGCAAAATCAAAGCCCAAAAGCCAAAACGTCAAGCAAAAATCCATTCAAAAAAGCCACCTAACTCAACATCAGAAATTCAAAGCACAAAAATACCTTCTCCAGTCCCAACAATAGTCACTTCAAAAAAGACAATAACAGAAGAAAATTCCTCAGCTGAAAACGAAGAATCAGTAAATTCCCAACAAATTTCAGAAGATGAAGCTCCAGTCAAAAAGGTTAAAAAAATTATAAAACCTGAAAAAAATCCACAACGTCATTCCCAGGTTTATAAAATAAAAAATATTCCTAAACAATATTCATCATCTTCAGAAAGCTCAATGAACGAAACAGAAAAATCCCAAAATTCAACTCCATCTGCAAAATCCTCTAGAATTCTTATGACCAGAGCTTCTTTACCAGTAAATGTATTATCTCAAAGAAAAAATAAAGCAAAAACATCAAGGGATGATTATAAATTGTCTAAATTGATTAGAAGAATATCAGAGATTGATGAAGATAAAGAACAGAATTCAGATACAAGTGAAGATGAGGTTCGGATAAAGATAAAAGATATAGAAAAAGGGAAAATTTTAAGAAAATCCATGATGCAGTACCCGAGAAAAAAAGATTCGGTGTTTGAGAATATACGTAATAATAAAGTACAGGCTGAAAATCAGTTTAGTTTAAAGGAGAAGAAAAAAAAAATAGAGGGGATAATTGATGAAGGTGAGAATTTTAAAGCCCAAAAACTGACAAATACAGCAGAAATTGTAGAAAATGAAAGTGATAAATTTTGTCAGACAGACCCTAATGCAGGATTATATAAGGAACAAGAGATAAATCAGATTCATGTAATGCCTATTGTCCAAAAAATCCTTAAAGATATATCTAACGACCCAACTAGGAAAGAAAATTTGCTTAAAGACATGAATTCTATCAAGAAAACATCTGAGCTTGGGATGATTTTGGTCAATTTATTACCTAAAGATCTGTTAAATGTCGATGAACAAACTTCTCTTGAGGTAGGGAAACCTTTAGAACCTTTAGAAAGCAAGGGAAAAAATGAATCAAAGATCATTTCCTCAACAAACCCTAAAGCTTTATCCCCAACGATTAAATCCAAGATTAAAAATAAACCTCGTAATGCCCATGCTGTCAGCACCCTCCGCAGCCGAAAAGCCCTTCAAAATTCTCAAACCGAGCCATTAGCGAAATCCAAAAGCACTTCAAAAAACTTAAAATCTCATATAAAATCCAAACCATTTAAGACTTATATTATCCCAGAAGTGTTCACATTAGGCCAAGTATCAAGAAAAATTATCCTCACACATCCAGGGCAAAAATTTTTACAGCAAATAATCAGCGAAATCCAAAATTCCCAAAATGTTCGTGGCGAAGTTAGTCTTAAATCTTTAATGAAAACCATCAACTCAGTTTATACTGAAAAATCCTCCCAATCTCGAGAAAATGCAAACTATATCAAATATGAAACATCAATGATTCTTTATGATATGCTTATGAATAGATATGGGTTAAAAATTGTTGCTGAAAATAAGTTCAGACAAATAATATATTCAAGTTATTATTATAAAGATAGTTTTATAAGGGTAAAGAATTTCGCTAAGTTTTTAGGTCTGGAAGGAGATTATCAAGTTGAAGATTGGAATTTTTATTTAGCATGTATTGATGCTATTGAAATGTCAAATTATGGTAAAAATATTTTTAATGAAGATATAGCTGTAGATCATTATTCTATATTACAAAGGGTAATACAATGTGTTCATACGGTTTTTGATGGGAAATTAGCTAGTGAAGATGTTGAAAATATTATAGAAAAAGTTTTTGATTTGAAAAATGATGATGGTTTAGGACTGGGTAAGAAAATAAATACTAAAAGTATTATAGAATGT
Source organism: Stentor coeruleus (assembly GCA_001970955.1). Classification (NCBI taxonomy): domain Eukaryota; phylum Ciliophora; class Heterotrichea; order Heterotrichida; family Stentoridae; genus Stentor; species Stentor coeruleus. The sequence goes on along the minus strand of MPUH01000368.1, from coordinate 11,654 downwards.
GTTAATACTGATAGGTTTATGATGATAATGTTGGGATTTTATAGGAAAATTAAGGATAAAATACAGGAAGTTTTGTTTGAAGATGTGGAAAAAGAAGAATTTATTAATGAGGAGGAGTTTAGGAAGTTGATATGTGGGGTTAAGGAAATAGAAAATGAGGTGTTGGTGAAGATGTTTGAGAAATATTGTGTGAATAAAAAATTAGATGAGGAAAAAGTGGAAAGAGTGGTTAAAGGTCGTGTGGTTTTTGCCCTAGCTTTTGAGTATGGGATTACGGATATTAAAGAGCTTTTCAAGCGAATGACTTGAAGAGACTTATGATAATTAGTTTTAGGATATTAGGATGCATATGAAATAAAGTGTTTTTTTTATATAAATTTTGGTGTAAATATGATTTTTATGAAGCTTTTAGTATAAATATATAGTTTTTTTAGCCCTTTATTAAAAGGTTGTCTTGTAAAATATGAACTTAAAAAAAGGCGGGGTGCTTGATTGCTTATTGACTAGTGAATATAAACCTGAGAAGCCGAATCTTCTTAAAAACTACAATATTGTTAGAAGAGCTCCTTTATTTAGCGATATGAAAGATAATAAAAGCCTAGATTTTGGGGAAAAAACATTGACTTTAGATTTACAAAATGAAAAAACTCCTGAGGTTAAATTTGCATATAAAACTAATAATGATAAATCAGCAAATGAACATACTATATACAAAGGTATAGAAGGAAATGTGGTATATAATGATAATGCTTTGGTGAATAAAGAATTAGATGGATTAGGGAAATATTATGATGAACAAGATGATAATAAATTTGTGGATTTAAGCCTGAAAAAGCTTGATTGTATTGAGCTTAGGAATTATGAGGAAAAAACTCAAGATATTAATTATAGTGGAGGGTTTACTGTTTTTAATAGGTTTAAGAAAATTGAAGATAGTGAAAAAAAAAATTCTGCTGATAAAATTGGGGATTGTGTTGAGGGTTGTATTGATAAGTTATTAGAGGTAAATAAAAGTGATGAAGAATGTCGTTTGGTAGGAGGAAATACTTTTAATGACCTGAAGGCTGATGATTTAGTAGGAAATGATGTGGAGATTGATAAAAATTGTCGAGAAAATTATGATTTTTTAAAGGAAAACCTTACTTCTGTGGTGAAAAATTGTAATAATCAACTGGATAATGTTTTAAATGCATTGGACACTCCAAAAACATCGAGCCCAAAGATAAATCTTTGCCAATCAGACCTTTTACAGAGTTTAATCTCACCTATTAACTCTTGTCTGACCTTAGGTACTTTGCCTAAGTCTCAAGATGAATGTAAGTTTTTAAGAAAAACCCAAACCCAAAATAATAATAGCTCTAACATCCTCCAACCTACAAATCGTAGTATTCAGACACAAATCCCAATCATAACAGATGCAAAACCCTTATCCAACCTCTGCTACAAAGTGATATTTTCTCAAAAATCTAATAAAAACCCAAAACTCGAAGCAGGCATCCTCATCCTAAACAAGCAAAATATCATTTTGCACGATTCATCATCTAAAAAAATCTGCCAAATCCCCAACACCCTATCCTCATTCTCATTAAGAGATGGCCAAGAACTCGATATCAAAGCTAAAAAAGTGACAATCCAACAAAAAATGTCATTTTCTGAATACACATCATTAAAAAACTCAAAAACCCAAACAAAATCAAGTCCAAAAATAAAAAATCCTACACCTCTTGACGTTAAATGCCAAGATATCCCAATCCCAGAAGGAGCTTTTGTTATAGATTCAGAGAACAAAGTTTACGTCGAGCCTTTTTTAGCACAAAAACTCCGACCACACCAAAAAGAAGGTGTCCAATTCATGTACAATTGTATTGCAGGCAAGAGAAAAGAAGGTTTTTTCGGGTGTATTTTAGCTGATTCTATGGGTTTAGGTAAAACTTTACAAGCAATAACCCTATTATACACACTTTTACGTAAAAATCCCCCTTATTTAACCTTTGCTAGAAAAGGAATTATTGTATCCCCAGCAACACTTGTTGATAATTGGCGAGATGAAGTCATTAAATGGCTTGGTCCATGTCGATTATCCCCAGTTGTATGCTCAGGAACTGGTAAAGAGAAAAAGCATTTATTAAGTATATTTGAAAATGGTCCATCATCATTATTGATTATCAGTTACGATTCATTTGTTAAGTATTCAAAAACTATGAAAAATGTTTGTCAAGTTATTATATGTGATGAAGGGCATCTTTTGAAAAATTGTGTGACACAGAAAAACTCTGCTATTAGTTTGATGCAGTGCAAAAGGAGAATTTTACTTACAGGAACACCTTTACAGAACTCGTTGTCAGAGTTTTACTCTTGTGTTACGTTGATAAACCCTGGAATTCTTGGTGATATGGCTACATTTAACCGTTTGTATGCTGACCCAATACTTAAAGCCCAAGAGCCAAATGCAAATAATTCTATATGTGACTTAGCATGGAGTAGATCAGAAGAACTCTGGAAAGTTACAGAAAATTTTATATTAAGAAGGACTGGATCTTTACTTAAAACAATTCTTCCACCTAGAAATGAGTATGCAATTTTCTGCAAATGCTTAGATTTACAAAAAAATGCTTATGCATCATTTATTTCATCTAAACTTTTTACACTTGCGATTGAAGGAAGTAATGGAAGTAATGCCCTTGCTTTAACTTCTATATTGAGAAAATTAGTTAATCATCCTGATTTAGTTTATTTGAGCAAGTATAACAATTGTGATGTTGAAGATGCTGTAAAAAAAGTTATTGAGAAATTCCCTGGGGATTATATGAAAGATGTTGAGAGGACTGGGTATTCGAGTAAGCTTAAGTTTTTTGATGTGATTATGACAGAGAGTGTGGCTAGGAAGGAAAAAGTTGTTGTTGTGTCGTGCTTTACGAAAACTTTAGATATGATTGAGCAGCATTGTAGGATTAAGGAGTTTAAGTTTCTTAGGTTGGATGGTTCAACCCTTACAAAAAATCGTATGCCACTTGTCACATCATTCAACACCTCTCCTCATTCACTAGTTTTCCTTCTCAGCACCAAAGCAGGAGGCTGTGGATTAAATCTTATTGGGGCAAATCGGCTGATTCTATATGATCCTGATTGGAACCCAAGTAGTGATAAGCAAGCAATGGGTCGTATTTGGCGTGATGGCCAAAAAAAACCTGTGTATATTTATCGTCTTTTTCTTAGTGGGACAATAGATGAAAAAATATACCAAAGGCAAACTGCTAAAGAAAATTTATCATCAACAGTTGTTGATGCGAAAAAAGCTGTGAGTAAATTTTCAAAGGAAGACTTGAAGGAAATTTTCAGTCTTTCAAATTTCTGCACAAGCATAACAAATTCTGATGTTATTTTTGACGATAGTGAATCTTTGTTAAAATCAGCAGAACCTTGTATTGATATGTATAAAAAAATTAAAGCTGATTGGGAAGTTGTTGAAACTGAAAAAATAGACTTTACTGAAGCTAAGAAAGAAAACCTCGATTTAGAGAAAACTCAAGATATGCCTAAAAACAAACGCAAAAAGCCACAAACAAGCAAAAAATAAAAATAATCAAAAACCTGGTTAACATAAAAATCTCTTATAAACCTCCTACCTAAATTAATACTTTCATATATAACCTAATAATTCCACAATAAACTTAACTCTAATTATTATAAACGTCTCCTAGTAAAACCCACTTTGCAATCATTAATCACCGTGAGCAAATACCTATAAAAAATCCACACAGCAAAATCCAATCCTGGACTAAAAAGCAGCGTAACCAGTTGTGTTGTCATAAGCCCAGTCCTATTAACACACACTCTATTATTAACAAAAGTCCCACAGTTCTTAAAATTATGTCCTGAACTGACAAAAATAGCTGCGATTTCATTCATAACCAAAGATATCAAATAATAAACATAAAATGCATGGACTATTTTCTTAAAATATTCAAGTCGATTATAATGGTCAGCTTTTATAGCCCTATATCCGCTAATTGCCACATAGATCTGCATGACAAATATTATCAGAGCTTGATAAAAGACAAAATGAAAAGGATCAATAAACCAAGAAAGAACTGGGATTATAGGAGAGGTTATGAGCATTATGTTGCAGAATTTTTTTATACGGGCTAGGTTTTCTACATCTTCTTCATCTAGAATTTCGCTGCTTGGAAGTGCACTTCGAGGTTGGATTTGGATTTCAGGCTCTGGTGGCTGATAAGTTTTTTCTTCATCTTCAGATGGACTGATGAGTTTGTTGTACCGTGACATTTATATTAGACTTATTGATAAAGGTTAAATATAAGTTTTTGGAAAAATTAGTTTGAGTTTTTATACAGTTTTTGTATGAATTATTTGGAATTGATAAGTATTTTATTATCTAAAAAAATATTAGTCCCAGTTTTCTTTAACCACTCCATAAATTCTAAATAAATCGATTTATCTACTTATCGTGCATATTGATTGACCCACTGTCTAGCTGTAGCAACATAACCTGCATAGTCATCAATCATCTGTCTTGAAATATCAGCTTCAACTGAGTGTTCTGGAGCTGGATTTATAAGGAAACTCATAATAAGCTCAATAATCCATCTAATGTTTTTAACTGGACCCCAGCCAGTTTGATACATATCCTTACAAATTTCCCCAGAGTCCTTTAGAACATTAGGATGATAAATTTTAGTGGTAAATTGTGCTTCTGGAGGCTTGAAAGGATATTGTTGAGGTAGAGTTAATGTTAATACAAAATGACCACCTTCATAAGGAGTTCCTACTGGACCCATTATGTCAACTCTCCACCTTGAAATATCATTATCTACAATAGTCACAGTGCAGTTTTCAGGAGGATTACTACTGAGATCTGCTAGTTCTTTGTTTAGCCTGCCTTGCATTTTTTATAGCCATTATTTTAACACGGATTTAGATTGTATTAGGGTGCTTTTCATATTGAATTTTTTGATAATTTTACATTTTATGTAAGTGGAAAGGTTTTGAGTTGGGTTTTTGATGTTGTTGAAGGTAATAAATAAGGCTTTTGAGGTATTGTGTTTAAAATGCTTTTATTATTTTTTCTTGTAAATTGTTTAGTCATTTAAAGTTTTGGTAAAACTCTTACTCTTATTTAACAGTTTTATATATTTTGTGTTGGACTTTTTTTTGGCAATGCAAATTATGAATTAATTTTCTGTATTCATCTTAGGATTTTCTTAACTTAACTGGAAAATTTTCATTTTTTCTCTACCCAAAAAGATAATCCATTCTTAAAAAACCTACAGGATTTGAATTAATAATGGCCAAAAAACTCCAACTCTCCGAACTAGAAATCCTTCAAACTCTAGGCACAGGTATAAACTAAGCAGGTTCTTTTGGCCGAGTTCGTTTGGCACGAATCAAACAAACTGGAGCATACGTAGCACTGAAAATCTTAAAAAAAGCTGAAATTCTCAAGCTTAAGCAAGTTGACCACGTTATATCCGAGTTTTCAATCCTTCGTACCATAAACCATCCATTTCTAGTTAACCTTCTAGGCTATACCCAAGACGAACGTTACTTGTACTTTGCCTTAGAGTTTGTTCAAGGCGGTGAGCTTTTCACATACTTGCGCACAGTGGGCAAGCTAGACGTAACCCATGGAAGATTATATGCAGGACAAATTGTGATAATGTTCGAGTACATGCATTCTCTAAACATAGTATACAGAGACTTGAAACCAGAAAATCTGCTTATTTGTGCTGATGGGTACCTGAAACTGACTGATTTTGGCTTTGCAAAAGTTATTGAAGGAAGAACCTACACTTTATGTGGGACCCCAGAATACCTAGCCCCAGAGATTTTACTAAACAAAGGCCATGGGAAACCTGTGGACTGGTGGACATTAGGGATTATAATTTATGAAATGAATGCTGGGATTGACCCTTTTAGTGACGAAGACCCAATGGCGATTTATCAAAAAATTTTAAAGGGAAAAGTCAAGTTCCCAAGGAGTTTTGATGCAAATGCTAAAAGTCTTGTTAAGCATTTACTAGTTGCAGATTTGACAAAAAGGTTTGGGAATATGAAAAATGGAGTCAATGACATCAAGAACCACAGGCTTTTTGCAGGCTTTGATTGGGTCGGATTAGTCCATAAAAGCGTTAGAATGCCTTATACGCCTACTATAAGATCGCCTAATGATAGCTCGAATTTCTCAAGGTATCCAGATTCAACGACTCTTAGTCCACCTGTAAAGAGAAGCGATGACCCTTTCTTAGACTGGTAATTTATGATTAATAAGCTTAGGGGTAATGTTCCACAATGTCTGGCCTGAGTGGCAAAGGCTATCAGGAATTGGTTGTGATTATTTCCCATTGGCTGGAAATTGCAGCTAATGGATAATTATTATTATTAGGAAAAAATTATCGGATGCTTTTTAGGGTTTTTTGCTGTATGAGATTTTTAGTGATGAATCTTTTAGGCTGGGGTTTGTGCTGTTTTTTTCTTTGAGGAATTTCTTTTCGTTGTCGGTCCATTCGAGTTTTCTTGATGCTTTGCCAATAGACCACCCAGGTTCTCCTTCATCTTTACTTTCATGATCATAAGCCCCAGGACCAGGAACAGTCTTCATATACTTATCCTTTAAATCTATATGTCTGCTTTTAAAAGTAATTCTACTTTTAACCAAAGTGCTCTCTTTCTCATAACTTCCCGGTCCAGGAAATTCATCTTTATCTCTAAAAATTGTTTTTTTAGCAGTTCCAAACCTATAACAAGGGGCAATCAAACTTGCCTCAACTTTATAAACTGGTCCAGGACTTGCAGTAACATCTTTAAAAATATCTTTACTTGACTGTCCAAATAAAAAAGTTGGTATATGCCTTGTAGCTTCTGGACTATAAGCTGCAGGCCCAGGTCCAAAGCTTTTTGTTTTCCTTATAATTTTAGGGTGTATCGATATTTTAGGACCTTCTCCAATTGTACTTGGAAGATCATAGCTTTCATGACAATCAATACTTTTTGCAATATCTACACGTTTAGATCTACCAAAAGATGTACAACTAGAAGGACGTTGTTGAATTGTATATGTTCCTGGTCCTGGGATGCTATTGTTTTTAATTTCAGGACGTTTTGATATTCCGATAATTATTGAAGAATTTGATTTTTGGAATTCTGGGTTGTATGAGCCTGGGCCTGGGAAGATTTTTTGAAATTTGTTTTCGATGTCTTTGCTTTTGCCTGATATTTTGAAACTTTTTTTACTTAGGGTGCTTTTGAGATCATAAGCTCCAGGGCCAAGTTCTTCTTCTTTAGGTTTGGGTTTGTAGTATGGACGTGAAAATTTCCAAGAAGCGCCCATGTACTCGTGGGGAATTGTGTAACTCCCTGGACCTGGGAGGTTGCTTTTTATAGTGTCTGGGCGAAAGTTGTCACGTTTAGATATACCCATGACGTAAGCTGGAATTCTGTTTTCAGGAATAATGTATTGTCCAGGTCCTGGCCCTACACTTTTTGCACGATTTTTGGGCAAGTTTTTCCCTTTGATTGTGATAAAAGGCCCCTCACAGATTTTAGAAGGAATTTTATAAGCCCCTGGCCCTGGGACATCTGTCACTTTAACAAATGAGCATCTGTTATAAGGTTGAGCTTTCTTCATTATTTATTAATTAGTTTTAATGTTTGCTATATTAATGAATGTAAATTACTGATAAGTTTTGATGTTAAATCATATAAAAATCATCGAAATTTTCCTTTAAAAATTCAAAATCTAATATATGATTGTATATAGATTATTATAGAGATTCGCATTTGCTTCATTTCATTATCCTAAGCTACTTAGTTAGTTGGATTACTATGATTTTTTCTTAATTTCTCAGTCAGCCACTCCATAAGAAAATTATCTTCTGCCATTTTATCGAACTGACTGATTTCCATAAAATCAAAGTCTATTGGCTTGCCAACAGTTTTCATAATAACAACCTTATTAAAAATCTCATCAAATTTCCCAATAAGTGTTTCAGTTAACCTTTCGATATCAATCATTGTATTGCTGATAAAAGTCATTATCTTCTGTTTATTTTCTAGAACCTTTTTAGCTTGCAATTTTATTAAGGCATCTAAATCTGGGATCTCAGCATTTGTATCGAATAAACGTAAAAGTTTATGATTACCTCCAATATGCCTTCTCAAATGAATGTTGCATAAACTAGCATAAGGATTATGCAAAGTGCAAATGTATGCAGATGCAGTGTTGCATATTTCACACTTAGGAATTGATAATTTTTTTTCTAAGTTGCTAGCAAATAGATCAAAGCTTGCATCAAAATTATATGACTTAATAGTATTATCTACTTCTTTTTGTGCTTTTTTATAATCTTCAAATTGAGAAAGAGTTTTTAGATATGTTTGATTTAATGATTTGATTTGAGAAAGGGATTCTTCATATTTTCTGTTCTGAATTTCAAGTTCATATTTTAGTATAGAGTTTACTATTTCTAATTTTTCTGTGCATTCTTCTAGATTTGATATATTTTGTAAGTTTTTGTTGTCTTTTTTAACTAATTCTATATTTTCAACTTTTAATTTTTCTAGATGGACTTTTAGGGAATTCAGTTGGAAAGTAAGGTCTATTATTTGTTCCTTGCACTTTTTGAATTCTGCATCTTGTTTCATTTGGTATTCAACCACTTCCACAGACATTTTATTATTGATATATTAGTGCTTTTTTTAAGATGGCATATATTTATAAGTAAAGATAAGTAAAGAAACTAAAAATGCATAGGGATTTTTGCTAGCATATTTTATCAACAATGTAAATTAATTATTATTCCTAGTTTATTTCATATTTTTTATTGTATAACTAAGTATATCTAATGCTTCCTCATACTAAAAATTACTACTTAATTTTCTTAAGCAATCAAAGAAAAACCCAGCAATAAAATCATTTTCTGCAATCGCATCAAAGACATCAATTTCTGTTAACTCAAATTTTAAAGGCTTACCAATTCTCTTCATGAAAACGATTTTATTAAGCAAATTGTCAAGCTTTTTAGTTATTGCCCTGACAGTTATCTCAATTCCTATCATTGCATTGTTGTAAAATGAAATAATTTTTAGCCTGTTTTCTTTAACTTTTCTAGCATATTTATCTAAAAGAGTATCTATATCAGGAATATCTTCTTTTGTATCATATAAACGCTGAAGCTCATGATGATTACCAATATGTATTCTCAAATGTTCATTACATATATAAGCATAGGATTCATGCGAAGTACAGATGAATGCAGAATTAATTTGACATTTTTCACATTTATAGGTTTTTAAATCAGATTCTAAAGACTCTAGGAATGGGTCAAAGCTTGCATACAAATTTAGTATTTTATTTAATTTCAAAGCTTTATCCTCTTTAGTTTTTTTAATAATTTCTAATTCAGAATTTACTTTCAAGTGTGTTTCGCTTAATTTTTCATATTGCGCATTTACATCACTTAATTTGCTCTTTTGTATTTCAAATTCATTTTTAAGATCAGAATTTTTTAATGACAAAGTTTTTCTATTGCTTTCAGATTCTTGTAATATTTTTTTTATTTGGTTTAGTTCAGTAGAAATATCAGAATGTTGTTGAGAAATTAAATCCTTTTCTTTTATTAAATTCGACTTTTCATTTTCAATATCTTGGAATTTGAGATCTAAAGAATTTTTTCTTTCAACTAAGTTTAGATTTTCGCTTTCTAATTTATTAAAGTTTTCTTTTAAAATACTAATTTCAGTAGAAAAATCAGAATTTTGATTAAACAGTAAATTTTTATCTTGGATTAGTTTTTTGTTTTCAGATTCTAATTTTTGTAAAGTTTCTTTTAGAGTGTTAATTTCGATAGAAAAATCAGCATTTTGATTAGAGAGTAAGTCTTTACCTTCAATTAAATGCTGGTTATCAGTTTCTAGTTTTTGAACCTTTTCTTTTGAAGAATTAATTTCAATTAAAAGATTAGTATTTTGATTAGAGAATACGCTTATACTTTGAGCTAAGCTTTTGTTTTCACTTTCTAATTTTAGCAAAATTTCTTTCAGAGTAGAATGATCTGTATAATGATTAGATAGTAGTCTTTTATCTTGAGTTAAATTTTCATTTTCATTTCTTAATTTTTGTAAGGTTTCTTTTAAAATAATAATTTCATTAGAATGATCTGTATAATGATTAGTTAGTAGTCTTTTATCTTCAGTTAAATTTTGGTTTTCAATTTCTAATTTTTGCAAAGTTTCCTTTATAGAACTAACTTCAATAGAAAGAGCAGTATTTTCATTAGTAAGCAAAACTTTTTCTTGAATTATTAATAATTTATCATTTTCATAAGTTTGAATTTTTGTTTTTAAAGTATTTAATTCTGCTAAAAGAAAGTTTTTTTGTTTGTTAAGTGAAGTGTTTTTTTTATTTGCATTTTCTTTATCTTCTTCTAAATTTTGAAGTTTTGTTTTTAAAGTATTTAATTCTGCTAAAAAATAAGTTCTTTGTTTAATAAGTGAATTTTTTTCTTGATGTAATTTTTCGTTATCTCCTTCTAAATTTTTAAGTTTTGCTTTCAAAGTTATTAGATCTTTAGAGAGATAATCTTTTTCTTTAATAATAAATTCGTTTTCTTCAGATAATTTTTCTTTCTCTTCCTCAAAATTTTGAAGTTTTGTTTTCAAAGTTGATTTCTTCAGACAATTTTTCTTTCTCTTCCTCAAAATTTTGAAGTTTTGTTTTCAAAGTTGATAATTCTTCAGACAATTTTTCTTTCTCTTCCTCAAAATTTTGAAGGTTTGTTTTGGAAGTTAATAATTCTTCAGACAATTTTTCTTTCTCTTCCTCAAAATTTTGAAGTTTTGCTTTCAAAGTTAATAATTCTTCAGACAATTTTTCTTTCTCTTCCTCAAAATTTTGAAGTTTTGTTTTCAAAGTTAATAATTCTTCAGACAATTTTTCTTTCTCTTCCTCAAAATTTTGAAGTTTTGTATTAGAAGTTAATAATTCTTCAAACAATTTTTTTTTTCTTCCTCAAAATTTTGAATTTTTGTTTTAGAAGTTAATAATTCTTTAGAGAGATTATCTTTTTCTTTAACAAAAAATTCATTTTCTTCTGACAATTTTCTGTTTTCATTTTCTAAATTTTTAAGTTTATCTTTCAAAGTAGTTATTTCTGTAGATAGAATAGATTTTTCTTTAATAATGAATTCATTCTTTTGAGATAAAGCTTTATTAACGTCTTCTAAACTTTGAAATCCTGTTTTTAAAGTATTTATTTCTGAAGAAAAATCATTTCTTTCTTTTTCTATTAAATCTTTTTCAAAGTATTTATTTCTTTAGAAAAATCATTTCTTTCTTTTACTATTAAATCTTTTTCTCTTATTGCCGCAACAGTCTTCAAACAATTTTGGATCTATTCTGACATTTCAGCTCTTGCTTGGTATTATCGTGTAAGAGATAAAGTTTCTCATCCTGAATTCGATGAACTTGAAATCAAAGACTACCTTTACAACAATGAAACAGCAAAAAATACTTGTCAGATCAAACTTCTTATGTTATTGACTGTGGAAAAGAGTATGATAAGTTTAATATTGAAGAATATAAGGAATATTCAGTACCCTTGCGAAAATGTTTAATGTGGATTGCAATACTACAACTG
>MPUH01000367.1:0-60495 GCA_001970955.1 Stentor coeruleus | reverse complement strand
TTTTTTTCATTGTTCTTTTATAGCTAACCAAAGCAAGCATGATTTTCCCTTTATATATTTAATAATAACACTTAGCACCAAAAATAGTATTTTAAACTATCAAATCTTAAATATAAAATCCTTCCTTATTACACTGATAATTAAAAAATTCCATCCTAATAATCTTATTTTAATGCATTTTCAGCATCAACACTATTTTCCAATCACGCCAACTTTCAAAAAAAATATCAAAAGCCTATCATTAAACAAAAACAAGCCTAAAAATCTTAATTTAACCCACAAATCGATTATAACTCCCTTATCTCATTATCTAAAACCAGTATTTCCAATAAAAATCACCAAACATAATAATCTCATCCTTTTAAAACCCAAAAAAAAGCTCTTCCCTCTCACCAATTAAAAAATCCTATCTTAATAAATCATCTCTACTCTCAACATCTTCTATTAATTAAATAATGAACATTTCTGTGAGAAATTAAATCATGGAAATGAGTGATGTAAGTAACATAGTCGAAATCATTCCAAATCGCTTATATTGGCTAAGTGATAGGTTTCCTCCTGCAAACAAAGGAAATATCCATTATTTCTGCATCGATTCAGTATTATCCACATAGCATTTCGTATACAGACCTTATGCTTCTGATTTCGGTCCACTTGATCTCAGCAAAATATTCCGATTTTGCATCGAACTTAACACTTTATTAGCGAACCCCAAACTTTCAAGCAACATAATTTATCAATATACAAGTTTAAACCCAGCTAAAAAAGCTAATGCCGCACTATTGATCGGAGCATATGAAGTAATTGTCCTTCAAACATCTGCAGAAAGGGTTTGTGATAAGTTCCAGAACATAAAATTCACACCTTTTTGTGACGCTTCATTAAACACTTCATCTTTTGAACTATGTATTGGTGATTGTCTAAAAGCTATAGAAAAATCAATCACTTATAGATGGTTCAATTTTAGCTCTTTTGATATAAGAAACTATGAGCTAATGTCTCAACTTGAACATGGTGGACTAAACTGGATTATTCCAGGCAGGGTATTAGCTTTTGTATGCCCTAGCAATGAAATTAACTTACATGGAGCTCCAACTCCTGAAAAATATGTGCAGATTTTCACGAGAATTGGGGTTAAAAGCATAGTTCGCTTGAATAATAAGACTTATGACAGTTTTCGCTTTATAAAACATGGGCTAAAGCACCATGAACTTTATTTTCTTGACGGCAGTATTCCATCAGAAAGCATTATTAGAGAATTTGTGAGGATTGTTGAAGAGGAAGAAGTTGTGGCTGTGCATTGTAAAGCTGGGTTAGGACGCACAGGTACATTGATTGGATGTTATGCAATGAAACATTTTAATATTAATGCAGAAGAGTTTATTGCCTGGTGTCGTATGTGTAGACCAGGGTCAATATTAGGCCCACAGCAGCAGTTTTTGTGTGATATTCAGGATTGGTGTAAAAGGTGGGGTGAATGCAAGGGAGAGTTTAATGAACCTTTAGTTTTAAGAGCTATGAAAAAAGATGAAGAATTCAAAGCTAGATATGGGGACTATGGTCAGGCTAATAGGTTAGCTTTTAAGTCAAGTAGCCCAACACCAAGGCAAAACAGGCTAATAAACGCACACTCGCCTAGAGCGAAAAATCCTCATCTGGACAAGACAGTCAGTGAAACCGTTCTTCGTTCTAAAAATAATAATAAGCATGTTCTAGTTTAGGTCAATCTTCCCAAACTTTTATTTACCCTTTTATGTTATTATCAATATTTTATCTACAAAGTCTCGATTTAAGTTTTTTATAATCAGACTAAGATCTCGATAAGATTTTTAGAAATTTTAATTCGCATGGAAGACGAGATTACAGTATATCAAAAAACTATAGAAAATCTAGAAAAAATCATAGAAGATGACCTTTTAAATGATTTTACAGAAGATACTAATCATGAGTTAAACAATATAAACATTTTATCGTCGAATATTGTTAAGGAAATTGAATTTAGAGGAAAAAACATTCAATATTTGCAAGAGCTTTTAAACTTTAAAAACCAAGTCCCTGAGATATCGATGCCTAAAATTTTGGCTTTGAATAATGAAGTTTCGAAGCTGCAGAAAGAGATTGTGGAACTTAGGTCTCAAGTGGTTCCTATGCAGTTTGGTGATGATTTGAATTCTACTGGACAGGTTGAAGAGCAGCTTGTGGAACAAGAAATGATTTTTAATAGGGTGACTCAGTGTTTGAAGTTTCCTTTGTGTAGAGAATGTATTGATAAAAAGTAGATTTGTTATTTTTTAATAGTTTTTAAAAGATTTTTTTTAATTTATAGGTGGATAATAATTGTTGAGATTTGTTTTGAGGGATATAAGTAAAAAATGGGTTTTAAGATATTTCATTTATTGAGGTTTATATTGAAAAGATGCTATCTAAATAAGATTTCTTATATAGGAAAGTTAGTTTTTTAGGATTTATTAACAAATATATAGTTTTAAATGCATGCTAATCCACAAATCAACTATCTATACACAAAATCTTGCATTTCCCAAATCATCCATTTATCTCAACTAAATTAATAATGACTCTTCTATTATAAAATTATTTGCATTAATATTCAAATCAATTAGTAGAAGACATTGTAATTTCATTCGGTTTTGCAATAAGCGGGGGTAATTTCACAACTCTTTTAATTTCTTGAACTTCATTAGGGGGATTTAAAAAATTCTTGAAATAATAAAACATAATCTGTGGAGCCGCTCCTTCTTGAGATTTCATAAGATAAAGTTTATTTTCTTGTTTAAATAGGACAACAGGATATACAGTTTCGATTTGTTCAGTAAGTGGATCAATTTCATAAACTTTTATACTATCTTGATATATTGTCTCACCTGCTTTTGTAAGATTCTCATCAGCAAGTTCTACAATAATTATAGCTCTACAAAACCTTCCTCCAAGGATTGCGAATTTTTTCGAAGAGACTGAAAAAATACCTGGATGGACTACCGGATAAGGTAAACTTAAAGTTACAATATCCCAATGGTCTACAGCAATATCATACCTTTCAATCGATTTTCCTACATGTTCCTGTGGAAACCCTCCTACAACAAATATAAATTTCTCATTACCCATCAAAACTGCTACAGGTTCATACCTACCATAATTCATCGGTGCAATCATTTCCCATTTATCCTCTCCAAAAATATATTTTTCACAAGTATTATAACTATATTTCCCACCCATAACATATATAACATTATGTTTATAAACAATTGCTGGCCCTTCTCTTCTTTCTTGCATATCTTTTTTCCTATAAATTTCTTTATTATCAGTCCTAAATTCATAAACATCTGATTTTGTACTACTTAATTCTCGACCTACACCTCCAATAATAAAAATTTTCCCTGGTAAATAAACTATTCTGCAACCCCAGTTAAAATTCCAGTCAGTATGCTCGTTTCTTAAAAACTCAGTTAAATTTGTTATTTTTAACTTGTTCCATCTATCTAAGGATATGTCATAACGATAGATATTTTTGTTGTACCATTCAATCCAGTATAAATAACGACCTTCATCTACATTGGAATCATCTTGGGCATAATTTGCCAAATAGTCTGTCAGGAGAAGGTCAAGTTCTGGATGAGTGGCTATACTTCGTACTGTGAGAATTACTTTTACTATTGCATCTATACGTGTTGCTTGGTTAAAACGATAACTAGCTGTGCAGGTGTGGTGAAGACCTTGAAGATGCCAATCATTTGTAAAAATCGGCATACCAGGTAAAATAAAAGTTCCTGCCGTATAATTAAACATAACCGCTTCAACTGCAGTGACATTCCTTCCAGACTGTCCTGAATTCAAATACGAAATATAATCCCCTTCCTTCAAAACAAACTCTTCCCTAAATTCCAACGGTACTTTTGGCCTTTTGCTTTCCGGGTTAATAACAAACCCAATAATCGTAAAATTCAAATCTCTGTTCGTATAAAAAAATATATTCGGGTCAAAATTATGTGTTTCATAAGCATTATCCGTAAATCTAGCAAAACATCTAGTCGCCATATCTTCTTCTGAAATCACAGAATTTGCTGTAATCGCTAAGGATTTTGTTATTAAAAAACCCATTCCTAAAGGTGATCCATACCCAGTTTTATTAGTATAAGAATACCCAGCGCCATATATCTCGAATATTGAATATGATAAATGATTTGTTTTTATGGAAAGGACTTGCTCTAAATGTTTAGATTTTGGGGATTTGGAATTATCGTATGAATTCAAATTTTGATAGCTTTTTGATACTGAGACATTTTGGGACCGATATGAATTGTTGTATGAGAAAATATTGTCAGGAGAACGATGGGAATATGGAGGCATTGATTGGTAATTGCTAAAAACATCTCTTATTGCTTTGGTTGAATGAATTGTTGGAGAATAGGATGCTGGAGAATTGTAGTGAGGGATTTTTGGCAATTGGAGGTGGTAGTTTGGCCTTGGACTTGGGTTTTTGTTGTAGGATCTTTGGAGAAAGCCTCTATTCGTGTACATTAATAATAAAATACTTTGATTTTTTTAGGGTATCATTTAAAATATGGGAGTAGGTATTGTGAAAAGCTGCTTATTAATACACTTTAGCTAAAATTAGCCAAAAAAAACATATTCAACATAAAGATATTTTGTAATAACTATTAAATTGCACCTCTTCTATTATAAAATTCACTCCAAACATAAATTGCAATATTTTATATTTAAAATCTGCTTATAGCACAATTCCCCAAACACATTATTATATCCTTAAGAAAATATCTAAGCCTGATTTTAACTCTCAACTTAAAAATGCATTATCATCATCTTTAATCACAAAAAACCATTGTCAGCAAACACAAAATCCCAAAATTCTTGTAATTTTTACAACTCCAACAATCCTATAATTGTCCAAATAAAAAGTTCAGCTTTTCAATTTCTCATCTTTTTTCCCTAGCATTTCTTTCTTCTAATAAATTATTAATATATCTCCATAATCAATCTCTAACTTGAACAACATTTCTATTTAATCTTTATTACCTCTAAACCTTGTAACTCATCAAATACATGTATTATTTAAACTTAATAAATATGAGCGATCACGACAAACTCGAGTTTATGGACAATGCAACAGCAACCTGCAAACACTAGTAATTTCCATAAAGTGGCAACCGTATATTAATGCTTTCGACTATGCCCAAAATCAACCAGCTCAGTTATCGAAGAGGAAGTCGTTTACGATATAGTCCATTTACAAATGAGAAAACCCCAAAATATGAGAAGTCGTTTATTATTAGGAAAAACTCAGTAACTCAAAGCACAACACCAGTTATTATGGACTCTTCTTGCTCTAGAGAATTTTGCATGATCCTTCAGCACTACTCTCTGATAGAAAAAATGCAAATTTTGACTGAACTGCTTAGGGACTCGAATAGAAAATACTAACTTACTAATATTAGTCACAGATGTAGATTTAAAGATTATATTATGTTGAGATTAGGCTTGCAAAAAAAATTTTAAAGGTAAATAGCATTTCTATAATGTAAAATAATTTTTGATGGTAAAATTGTGGGTTTTAGTTATGATTATATGCTTTCATTATATTATCTTTATATCACACATAAACTATAAACCCATACAAAATCATACAATCACATACAACAAAAATATAAAAAACATAAAAAGTATTTCTTCAAACCTCATAAAATCATCAAAAAATCCAATAATTTTCTACATACAATTATATCAAAACCTTTCATCTTTACATTTACTTTATNCATAAAAAACATAAAAAGTATTTCTTCAAACCTCATAAAATCATCAAAAAAATCCAATAATTTTCTACATACAATTATATCAAAACCTTTCATCTTTACATTTACTTTATCTAATAAATGTCTACTTTATCATCAAATTCTTACATTCTTGAACACANTCTAATAAATGTCTACTTTATCATCAAATTCTTACATTCTTGAACACATTAGCTACCTTCTGTATTACTGTAAGACCTTTTCTCAATCTATTCTCTCATTCGACCGATGTCCAACTCTTTGCATAATCAACTTTCTCCAAGATATTTTCAAACAAATCCAAGACTCTTCACCCATTATTTCCCAAGAATTTTGGACTTATCTCAACACTTTTTCAACCCTTGATGGTTTTTTTTACTTTGAAATCCTCAACATAATTTTTATTCAATCCCATCAGCATGTTACAGAGCATCTTAATATAGCAAATTGCTCAGAAATATGCCCTTTTCATAAAAACTTTTATATACACTATAAATCTGATATAACTTGTGACTGCACACCAAGTATCACTCCTTTAGAAAACGTTGAATCTTTAGCTTTTACTATAAAATTCTCAAACATGCCAGGAATTCCTCCACCAAATGAAATGGGGATACCTAAATATTCAAAGTATTTGGATGGGTTTTATGGAAAAGCTTTTGAAGTGTATTCAAGAAGCAAAAACTGTTTTGAAAAAAACTGTAGAAAAGTACCGACGATGATCCAGAAAATGATTAAATATGGGACTGGACTGATTATTCAGTTAGTCTATGAGAATTATCCTAAAGTATGGGAAATATTGAGGTTTTTTTGCATGTTTCCTTTTGTTTTGAATATAGAGAAATATTTTACTGGAGGAAAAGGGTTTTATAAACTTTTAGGATATTTTATTATATCATCAAATAAGACTGGGTGCATGTTTGAAGGGAAATCTACTGATGAGTGGGTGTTAAGGATTGGTGCAGAGGTTTTTTCAGGGGATTATTTTAATATGATGGAAAAACTTATTTCAAATGGTTTTTTTCCTGTAGCACTTTTTTATGTTGAATCTAGTTCTATTTATACAGTCCCTGTAAAAGTATTTTGTGAACTTCAAAAAAAACTCAGCACAGTCAGTAAAAGTACAAAAAAATTATTACTCCCCAGCATCGGTAAATCTATTTTCAAAAGCAGTTATTCAGTTCAATGGACCTGTGAATGTAAAACAATCAATACTTCCCCATATTGTAAAGCATGTACCAGAGCAGCTAAATTTAACAAATATTGGATATGTGAATGTGCTATTTCAAATGCAAATAAAAAATGCATATGTGGTAAAGAAATCCCTAAATGCTTTAAATGTTCAAATTACTTTTCTTGGTACGATTTTTGTTGTTTATGCTGTGAAGGTATTGTTGAAAACGAAATATGTACAGTTTGTGGGTTTTACAATTCAAAAAGCATGTGTTATTGGTGTAGATCAAAACATTGGCGATGCGCAGTATGTTTTTATATGAATATTGATACTGCAATGTGTTTAAGATGCTATAATCCTAATGAAGATATTGTAGGAATGGAGTTTATTGAAACTCCATCGTATGCTTTGCTTAAGCTTAATGAAGAATTTTAATTTAAGGGGTTTTTTTTTGAGTAGGATTGAGTAATAAAATTTTATTGAAGTTTAAGTTAAGGTTTAAATTGAGTTTAAGATTGAATTGTGATTTATTTTTTTTTTTTTTTGATAAGATATTGGGTTAAGGTAATGAAAATAAGTTAAATTATGAGATAATAGGATTATTTTATTAAGTTTTTATGTAGATAAAATTAGTTCCGTTTGCTGTCGAGAAAAAAATTATGATTATATACTACGAAAAATCAGATATAGAATTATAAAGTTAGAGAATAAAATGCAGATTAAAATATTGATAGGAGATTATCAAGACATAAAGGTGGAAAAGAATTTATAGGAAACGGCAAGCTGGTGTTATTAAATAAAAAATAATGGAAAATTTTTTACCCTATTTTTACTATCAGTAGTACAAATTTGAAAATTTGAAAATTTAACTTATAGTAAATAAAAATATGCATTTTGGAGACAAAACAAAAATTCTGAAAATTAGTGGAAATTCTTTTTTAGCATATAATATTATATAATTGTATTTAAATAATACATCTTTGATTTCAAAACAAAGTATTTTAATCTATAAACTATTAAAAACTAGATAGGGTATGATATGTAGTTAGTAAAATTAACACTCAAGATTATAAGCTCTTTTATTATACATATCTCATTTTCGGTCTCTTGTTTTATAAGCTTTCAACAACTTTTGTATATAATTATCAACACTTTTTCGGATTTTCTAGTCTTTTCTCTGAATTTTTTTTTTGAAATTAATTCATTTAGCATAATTTATCTTAAATTTTGATATTCTAGAATATGTTTTATATTCTTTTAAGTTTTATTTAAGTATTTTTCTTTTAGTCTCATATGTTAACAATTTCTATTATAAGTTTTTCATCTTAAATTTCATAAGGTATGAATATATATTAATTATTTTCATCACGAATTTTTACTATTAAACTTTAAATCTTAATCTAAAAAATTTTTATAAATTTCATACTAACTGCTACTATTTTTTTTTGTATATGAACTTATCTCAAATATAATATTTTACTGATTTATAGTAAGAATGCTTTTTGTATTATTAATAATTAGGAACTAATATGTAATATAATATATAAAACCAAAACATTCTTTATTACAGTTAAAGTTTTCCTTTTTAAATTTGTTGTAAATGAACTTATCTTGTAAAACCTTGTTGCTTTCTGCTTGTTTCTAGTTAGGAATTGAAATTTTTATTAGTAACACAAACTACAGCGCCTAAATTTCAATCAAAAGTATCGAGTAGCGAAATAATATAAGAAAAAAATGAATTTTTAGAAGAAGAAATGCTTATTTTGGGTTTTATATAATCTTATTTTTAGGAATGCCTTTGGGTATATATGATTATGAATCTATATAATTTTAGTAAGATCTTTTATGATAGATTTATCTGTATTTACTTTAAATTGAAATCACAGCTTGACAAAATATATCTTTTTAATTATCATAAAAGCTATCAACGATTTATCTTTGAAGCTTTTGATTTAAGATTTTTTTACAAATTGGCCTAAAGTTTTGAGTAGTTTTAGTCAAAAAGTTTCATAAAAAGTTGTAAAATATATAAAAAATTCATTTAAGTCTTTATAATAGTTTATTTTTTAATTACTCTATACAACTAAACTATATTTCTAAATCTATCAGTTATCTAAATTTTCTATAAATATTCAAACTATAATCTAAACTAGTTCCTCCAATAATACAATACTAATCTAAAAATTATTTTTCTCACTTGAATATTAAACTTTTATCCTTTGTCATACTAAACTTTATATAGTTTCATTTGAATATTTATTATTTTACTATAAGTAATATATAAAAACTCATCAAAAAGCCAAAGAGCTCATATATTTTAATTTGAAATTCCACTATGGCTGATTAAATAGCTACCAAGATGATTAATTCTTATTTAAATATGAGCATTTATACATGTTACAAGAAAAATGCTTCATAATCAATTTACCCTAAAAGTTTCAATAGCTCACATATCGCAAAGTATTTTTAGCATAAACTACCTGACCTTCTTACAAAAATATAGCCGCACAAACTACAGTTTCAATTTACTTTATCATATAATTATATTAAAAGGACGGTTCGAAAAAGCAAATGCCACTAATCCTAAACTAACAACAAAACCATAAAAAAGCCTTTCCGATGATGGAATTTATTAAGCACTTTATTATTTTACTTGCAATCCTCCTTTAAAACTTTGAAAAAATGCGAATATTTTTTACCTGACTTAGGCAATTTTCAATCACCATTTCTGATGAAATAGCAATTTCATATATATTTTTTGTTTTTTGATTTTCTGTGATTCAAGCTCTAAAAACCAGGGTAATCTATACTGATGACTATGATAAGTCTTAAAAAATCATCATTACTTAAATTTCTCCTGACCTAAAAAAAATCAGAAATATTATCTTAAAAAGGCTTTATGAACATCTTATCATGCTTTATTTATCTAAGACATACACATTCTAAATAAGTTCCTGAATAAATTATGATTACTCTATTTTCGCATCAGGTGGGTGGTTTTTACGCTGATGATTTTTGAAAGTATATTTACTATACAAGATTTTGCCACATTTATCACAAGGAAGCTTGACAGATTTCTCATGGACTTGCTTAAGATGGACTTTAAGGGAGTATTTATTCTTAAACATCTTCTGGCATTCAGAGCACACAAGAATCTTTTCTGACTTTGAGTGAATTTTCCCTTCATGTTGTCTTAAGCCTCTAGTAGACCCGAATTCTAGTTTACACTCATTACAAAAGTTCTTTTTTTTCCCTATTTCGCTAATGCATAAAGCTACGATTTCTTTGTTTTCTAGAAGGAGGATGTCCTTAGAATTTTCCATTTATCAAGACTTTATAGGTATGTATTAAGCTGCCTAAACATGAAGTTTTCACTATATTTAGTTTAGAAGTGATTCTGTTTTCATATATGCCAACTCTTGGAGAAAGGGCTTATAAAGAATATTGGAATATTGAAAAAGTATCCGAATGAGAAACAAAATTTGAGTATAAAGACACTGAGATAAAATAGTAATTAACTTTGTGGGATGATATGTAATGATATGATATAGTGCATTTAAAAATTGTGGAAGAAAAGTAATGATTTTGTAGATTAAATGAAGAGTTGTTCGAGTTTTTTTATGTTTATTTATATTAGAATTATGTATGTTATGACTGCTGGGTATTAAATTTTGTATTATTTTAATCAAGGAGTATATTATGATAATAAGCTGAGCTATTTAGTCTCAAGGATCATGAATGATAAAAAGTAATATGGTGAAATATGTATTACATAAGGATTTAAACTTATTATGAAAGAGACCTTTGTCTTATTAACATTTCAGCACCTTTAAACTATAAATTTTCAGGGTAAGTTTCAGTATACAACGCCTAATTCTACTAATTATCTTCAATTAGCCTATTATATAGTAGCCATTATTTCCATATTTTATTGTATAAACTATTAACCTGAAACTCAATAGGATAATTATACTTTATATATTTATAAAACTACCTAGAAATGAATTCACCAACATGCTCTACAATAAGAGATTCTATCAAATATCATTTTCCCCCCTATTTTATCCAAACTTCATATCTAAGCCAACCCCTTTTTAAATCTCTTAAGTGTACTCTTATTTAAATCTATTGTTATTTTATAAAAAATCATCCAAATTCATTTAAAACTCATCTAAAACCACCAAAATCATAATCATCAAGCTTCTACCTTTTTTTAATATCAAAATCCTATAAATCATCACCATCTTTCACCTCAATACTATTAAATATTCTATATTACCTTATCTGACACTCATTTTTACCATCCACAAGCTCTCTTAACTTTTAGATTTTTGCTAACTCCAATATCTTCTCATCATCAAATTCAAAAAATTCAGTCTTATCTATTTCTAGCAAGGTTAAATATCTAATATTATCATCAATTCCATAATCTTCTATCTTATCCTCAATTAAATAATATTTTTTGTTCAATTCCTTAACATATTTTTCCTTTTATCCTAAAGTTTTTTAAATTCAATCTCTTTCTTTTTATTTATCTTATTTTTTCAAATACATGAAAATAATAGTCTCTGCTTTATAAAAATATTTTACCTCCCTAGTTAAATTGATTTTTTAAGGCATTTTCACATTAGTTCTTTCAAATTTTGTACAAAAATCTTATAAATGGGTTTTTTAATATAAATAAATATATTGGGAAATTGTATTGGCTAATCTTTAAAATAGTCTTGTTGATAACTGAGTTTACTAGAAAATCAAGCCTGGCACTTGTTTATTCCTTCAAGTCCTAAAACGCTTTTTTTCCATGTGGTATGAATTTTTCCGGGAAAAAATATATTGAAAAGAGAAAACTAAGATTATCTTTACTGTCAAGATAACTTTGTAATAATGCAAAATATACACTAGAAATTGTAAGAGCCTAGTTTGTGAAAAAATTATAGATTTTAAATTTTAGGTATTTGCAAGATAAATTACAATTGACTAGGGAGGTATTTTTGCCTAATAAAATAAGAGGAGTTCTAAAGGCATTTAATTAATACAATACCATTTGCAATTGTTGAAAGCTTTGATTCTTTGGCCTTTTTTTAGGATTTTAGGATTTTTACAACTTTTTGACTTAAATTTTTTTTTATGGTGAGAAAAAGTGCTCTTTTTGTACATAAAATAGGATTTAATATAGTTTTGGTGTGAAAAAGGTTTTATTTATGTTTTGAGATTTTTGATTAGTTTTCAGAGCAATTTGTGAATACATTAAGTGATGATTTTATTACATCTGGCTTAATATGCTGGCTTCATACCCACAATATAATTTGATATATCTTCCTGAATCGATAATTTCTATAAGCATATATGATCCTGAATGCATTGCCAATCATTAAAGAGATATTTTTTCTTATTAAGTTTAAAAATTATAATATTTCTACTAAGGAGCATAATTTCTCTTTTGAGTTTAAATTTGCCATTATAAGAAAAATTATAAATCACGATGAAGCTTGATTATAACATTCAAATATAATAAACTCTTATAAAATTATATTGAAGGTAGATTTTGCTTATAACAAAAAGAAAATCTTGACTGACTAGCATATAATCAGTTTAAAAATATACTAAAATATTTTCTCTGTTTAAAAAATGGTAAGAAAAAAGTGTACAACCGAATAGGTTTATTTATAAAATTTAATCCTGAAATTATTCCTATCATAAAAACATTCAAACTGACAACTAATATTACAGATTTTCTTATATATTATAAAATTATATCATATTCTACTATATTTGATTACTAGCATCTTTAAATAATACATAATTTAAGTATAAATAGCAAAATATTTATATAAAATCTTAAACTAAAACAAAATCTCCACATGTAAATACATAACACAAACCTTTTTTATCCATGCTTAAATTATTACCAACACTGTCTAAAAATTCAAATAAAATTCATAAGCCTAGACAAAATCATTCTTATCACTAGATTTTCTAAAGTATTAAAAAAATTTACAAAATATCCCCTTTTCTTTAACCTAAAATCCAATAATACCAACTATGGCGGAAGGGACTAAAAATAAAAGACAATGGACAATTGATGATTTTGAAATCGGCAAACATTTAGGATCAGGGAAATTTGGTAAAGTCTACCTTGCCCGTGAAAAACAAACGCATTTTGTCGTTGTGTTGAAATTCATGAAAAAAAAGCAGCTGACCGAAGTAATCCCTATATAGTGTAGACTAGAAAAGCAACTTAGAAGAGAAATCGACATACAATCACATCTTAAACATCCAAACATCCTTAGATTATACGGTTATTTCTGGGATGATCTTCGTATATATCTAATATTAGAATACGCGCCTGAAGGTGATGTATTTTCTGAACTTAGAAGATGTTATCGTTTCAATGAGTCTAAAGCTGCAAATTATATATCACAAGTAATTCAAGGGTTTATATATTTACATTCTCAAGGGGTTATTCATAGAGATCTTAAACCTGAAAACCTTTTAAATTCTTGCGGGAGTATCAAAATTGCTGATTTCGGCTGGTCGATTCATTCTAATTCTAAACGTAAAACTCTATGTGGGACTTTAGAATATCTGCCACCAGAAATGGTT
Source organism: Stentor coeruleus (assembly GCA_001970955.1). Classification (NCBI taxonomy): domain Eukaryota; phylum Ciliophora; class Heterotrichea; order Heterotrichida; family Stentoridae; genus Stentor; species Stentor coeruleus. Next base: position 46,914 of record MPUH01000367.1, on the reverse strand, counting down.
AGAAATGAAGAATATGATTTTAGAGTAGATTATTGGGCTATTGGTGTATTAACATATGAATTTCTAGCTGGTGATACACCATTTGAATCTTTATCAAAACCAGAATTATATAAAAGAATTGATGCTACAGATTTCCAGTTTCCAATTTTTTTTAGTAATGAAGCTCAGGATTTTATAAGAAGACTGCTTAAAAGATCTCCTTCGGAAAGGATGACTTTAGAAATGGCTTTAAGGCATCCGTGGATACTTAGAAATATTTGTGATGATGGTATAAGAGGTTAAAAGAGCAGGCTTTTAACTATTTTAATGCAAAAGGTATTAGAAGATTGTTATTTGATTCGGTCAGTCTATTATTTTTAGTTAAAATGATAGTTAATTAATTAAAAACATGATAAAGTCAAAGGCTTTTCATGAAGAAAATACAATATTTTTGCCAAATATATGCAGAATTTTAATAAAATTTTGCAGAATGGAATATAAATATTTTTTAACTTTCTCTGCTTGATTCATATGGTTTTTTTTTTTTTACTAAATCAAATGAAGATATTATTTTCTTCTTATATAATTATTATAGTCTGTCAGGTATTTTATAATAAATCCAATTTTAGAAATATTATGAAATTTACCATTTAAAATTTGTGTAGCTTTGAAAAGCTTAATGCTGATTTCATTAGATTATTTTCCATAATCCAGAAGTATTCCAACGAGTTTTGTAATTGGATTTAATATTTCATTATCATAACTCTTATATATTGTCTCAATTCGAGTGTCTAAGATTCTTCAACAAATAATCTCTACTTTTTCAATTCTCTAGTTGAAATACTGTATTTATTAGATATAGAATATAATTTAATATTTTTTGACTAAAACATTCATTAGCTACATGAAAATCTAAGAATTTTTTTATCTGGACGTAAATCACTGAGTTAGGCACATAATCAATTATCTCAATAGCTACTGAATCGCATTTTTATCAAATAAAATACTGATTTTCCTTATTTCGATTTGCCGCCAAGTAGCTTTTAAAAAATAAACATCTATTCACTTTATTATCTATATTTCTAATGTATTAATTTAGTTATTCATAATATAAGTAATATAAAACAATAATATTAATATAATAATATGCTATTTCTTTATATAATATTACGTTGCTTTTTTTTTAAGAGGGAAGAGAAAATTTAATCCATTTTTTTTCGATCTCACTACGAATGAGCTGTATTGAGCTCAAAGAAGTTTTGCGGCGGACATATAAAAGTTCTATTCCTAAGTTCTCAGCTAGGACATTGATAACAAAATCATTTTTAAATCGCCGGGGGTTCTCAATAACATGTGCTATACCTTTTTTTAAACTGAAATCAAAGAAAACATATGGGAAATTCGGAGGTACAGCTCCATGAATCCCTTGGTCCCTTGTCAAAATGATTTTTTTATTATCCGTCCACTCATCATCTGCAGTATTAAGTTCTTGCATAACAGTTCCATAACAGGACTCATTCATTTCTTCATTCACAGGTATACATTCAATTATCACATGTTTACATTCTTGTATATTCCTAACGATTTCTGCAAAAATTGTTTCTTTTCCATAACTTTCTTTAAAAAAACTTACAATTTTTTCTTTTACATTGATTAATTCTTCATATTCATCATCATCTATATCAGTTATAGCAACAATATGCTCATTTGGTATCAGCCAAATATGCCCATTTGTTAATGGTCCTGAAGTTGGTAAGGATATATGCCAAGAATTTTCTATAGCTATCAATGTATTTTGAAGAAAACTTTGATTATCTAAACAATGCTCACAGAAAATTATTGGCTTTTGGGGTTTTTTTTTATGTTGGGATAAAGAGTCTGTTGAGATTTTTTCAGGCTCATCGGTAATGGATGAAATTTGTTCCTTTTTTAGGTTTGATAGAAGACTTTGGGAATAATCGGATGAACTAAGCATTTTTTCTTGGCGAGCCATTGAGAGAATGCTTGAGGAATCGGCTGATGAAAGCTCGGTAGGATGTTTTGGGGAGGAGGGAGTGTTGGATTTTGCCTTGACTTTAAGACCTCGAAGCATTTTTTATATTTGTAATTTTTTAGACTAATTTTGGATAGAATTAGAGGAAATTGATAAGTAAAATTGTATGCTATGTAAGGTAAGAAGCTAGGATTTTTTTTGATTAGATTTTATGTCTTTATGCTTGAATTTTATTGATAAAAAAGAGAATGTTAGTTTTTGTGTATGGATTATGCGGTTGTTTTTGATGAAGACTATTATTATTTTATAATATTGGTTTTTATAATATAATTTGCATATATTTTTTAGTCAGGTATAATCATTGTGAATAATATTTTTTACTGAAATAATATATGAAAATTAAACATTCTTATCATAATTATCTTTTAAATTTTATAATTTTAGTCTTTTTTAATCATTTACAGATATTTTATATATTATTTTATCTTTTTTATGATATAGAATTTAGTACTATTTCGTGTTTGATGCTATATAGGTAATACTGATTTATTACTTTATTTATTGAAACTTATACTAAAGATGATGCTAGTTAGATTTGGGAACTATAGTATTTTAAGTATAATTAATCATAGCAAAACTCAAATCTTTTCCAGGCACTTTTCCATCATCGAAATTCCCTCTTTTATTTAAAAAATATCAAAACCCTCTCAGTCTTAACTTTCTACACCTTAATAAAAAATTCTCCAAAATACTCTTTCTTCCCATCAATCTCATGCTTTTTTCCAAAACCAGCAATTTTTTCAGTTAAAATTTACTATCTTACTACCAAAAATGTTCATCAAGTATAATATCTAAAATGACAGATAATAAGTAATCCCCACAAAGCTACTCCAACTATCTAATCTTACCTAAAAAGCGTGGGCCAAATGTTCTGAATTCCCTAATCCCTCCCGCAGAAAAAAAAGTCTTAAGAAAAAATTACACTTCTGGTACAATCCATATAGTCGAGCAACAAAAAGTCCTCAACTATTTCCAATACATCGAAAAAAAAAAGCAATACTACATCAAACTTGAAAAAATCCTCGAACCATCTATAGTTAGTGTTCGACATAAGTCAGAATATATTGAATTTGTAAAAGAAATTTAGATCAATTGCATCAATGAGAGCTTTGATATGAATGTTGATTATGAGATAAGAGAATTGGATAATCGGAAAATGAAGATTGATAAGATGCTTGAAGAACTAGAAAAACTAGCAACAGACCCGAAAGTTGAGGTTAGACCAGTGATGGAGATTAAGAATTGGGAAGAGAGTTTTAAGAAACTTGTCCAGGCGTGTAGAAATGTGGATATTAATAAGAGAAGCGAGATTAGAGAAAACTTGACGAGGTTTTATAATAGTAACAATCCTAAGACTATGTGAAAAATCGGTATGAAGATGCTTAAAATTATAGCAAAGGATTAACATTAATCATTTTATGCATTATCATCTGAGTTATGAGCAAACCCTTCGTCTTCAAAAAAATCCTGAGGATTGGTGTTGGTTACAAAGAAACTAATGGCTTGAGGTTTTGCTTGTACCACTGGAGGTTTTTCATTTTTGTTTTCTGTAGAAGATTTCTGGATTAAGGGTTTTTCTTTATTGCTATCGGTAGTAAAGCTCTGAGTTAAAGGTTTTTCTTTATTACTATCAGTAGTAAAGCCTTGAAACAAAGGTTTTTCTTTATTACTGTCAGTAGCAAAACTTTGAAACAAAGGTTTTTCTTTATTACTTTCAGCGGCAAAACATTGAAACAAAGGTTTTTCTTTATTACTATCAGTAGTAAACCCAGAAAAAAGAGATTTGTTTGGAGCAGCAGCAAAAAGCGAACTTCCACCAGTGATCAGCGGAGTTGTAATTAAAGGCTTTAGATTAGTCTCAGTAGTTGTTTGCGTTTTTTCAGGCTCACTGTCACACTCTTCGCTGTTAGAATGTGGAGCAAATCCTTCTTCCTCAATAAAATCTGTAGTAACTGGGTTCTGGACAAAAAACGGGTTATTAGAAGGAGGTTTATATGCCGGAGCTTGAGTTTTAGCTGGTGAAGCAAAAAGTCCACTTGAAGTATTTCCAAACAATGAGTTCTGATTATTTAATGGAGGATTGGATATATTAGTAAACAATGATCCTTTATTTGGTGGAGTCGAGAATAAACTTCCTGTATTTGAAGATCCAGAAAATAATGAGCTAGAATTTGAAAATAAAGAACTTGATGGAGGATTTAATGATAGTGTTGGTTTAGTTTGTTCTGGTATATCAGATGATGATTTAGTAAATAAACTTGGATTTTCAGATTTGGTTGTTGAGGAACTAGATTGAGGATTTTGAGGCAAAAATAATGAACCCTGGCCTGGTTTGATATTAGAAAAAAGACTACTTGATGAAGAGGGTTGAAAAAGAGAAGAAGGTTCAGATTTTGTTGAAGAAAAAAGGCTACCTTGTGAAGGATTTGGTGTAGAAGTGGATGATGGTTCAGGCTTGGTATTGGAAAATAGGCTGAAAGGTTGAGGATTAGATGGGACTAGGTTAGAAGAAGTTGTGCTTTCTGAAGTGTTTTCAAAAGTTTTGCGTTTTCTTGTGTTATCTTCATGATCTTTAGGCCGTTTTCTTCTCAACTGAATTTCTTCATTTTTTCCTTTGGCTTTATCTTTTACTATATTATCTAAACTTGGATATGAGAATATCCCTTTTTCTGATTCTTTTTGGGTTAAAGCTGGAACTTTTTCTTTTTCTCCACTATTTTTAAAAGGATTTCCCTCATTTTGATCTTTTTTATCAGTTTTAAAAGGATTTCCCTCATTTTGATCTTTTTTATCAGTTATAAATGGATTCTCCTGGCTACTAATTTTGCTTTCTCGTGCTGGAGACTTGGTTAACTCTGCAAAAATCTGAGCATTTTCTGGTTTTGGTATATAACTAATATTCATCAACAATTTACTAGGTGCTTTAGGTGAAGAACTAACAGGATTTGTTAAAAAATTCGATGATAGGGAGTTTTGAACAAAAGAAACTGGAGAGTTTTGAGGTGGTTTCAATTCATTTGGGCTTAAAAGTGGAGGAGATGATATAGAATTGTCAGTTAAAGTGATCAAATTAGCTATTTGTAAAGTTTTAGGCTGCATAGGACCAGGTTTTGATATTTCAGGAAGGGGGTTAAAGAGACTACCTGCTATTCCTGGCTCAAATGTTTTTTTTGTATCAGTTCTGGATGGAATTGGGGTTTGGATATGAGGGATTGGGATAGGCTTGTAAAGTTGTGGGTGGATTTCGATAGGTTTATCTGATTTTGATTGAGAAAACAAGGAAGGTTGAGATGGGGCTTTAGATAACTCATGTTTAATTTGAGCAGGATCTTCTGATTTATTGGTTGAAGATGCGTCTTTGTCATCCTTGTCGTCTTTTTCGTCTGTAATAGTTATAGTTCTAGGCTTAAATCCAGTAACATTAGGAACAAAATTTGCTGGAGGTGCGACAAATACTTCAGTATTAGGCTTGAAATCAGTAGGCTGGGTGCTTATTATATTAGGATTCGGAACAAATGCTCCCAGTGCTGGTTTAAAACCAAAAACTTGTTTTTCCTCTTGATTTTTCTCTATCTTTTTCTCCTTCTCCTTCTCCTTCTCTTTTTCTTTCTTCATTTCTTTTTCTTTTTCTTTTTCCTTCTTCATTTCTTTTTCTTTTTCCTTCTTCATTTCTTTTTCTTTTTCCTTCTTCATTTCTTTTTCTTTTTCCTTTTTCTTTTCCTTAGTTTTTTCCTCTAAAATTCCTTTTTCATCACTTTTTTTCTCTTCACTTTGTGCCTTCCCCACAAAACCTACTGTTTTTCCAGCCTCTGAATTAAATTTTATTGGTTGGAAGCTAGTATTCGCGCCAAAAAAGTTAGTTTTAGTTCCTTCAGTGATTGAAGGGGTAATTTTATCTTGTGGCATAAACAATCCAGCTTTAAAACTATCCTGAGCATGTTTCAAATTCTGCCAATTGGGTGTTAATCCAAAACTATTCTGGGGTACAGGAATACCAAAACCAGTTTTCCCAACTTCTTGATTTTTACTAGGGAACAAGCTTTGTAATTTGCTAGCATCACTAACTCCAGTGCCTGTAAAGCCTTTAAACCCTTCAATTTGACTACTCTCATTAGTTTTAAACCCAAAAACGCCTGATCCACCCATCCCAACAAGCCCTTCACTTCCTTTTTGCGGTCCAAAAACTCCAGTTGTAGTTAAATTCATACCTTGACCACTTATCAACCCTTTCCCCACATTCTGAAAAACATTCACATTCCCTATAATAGCCTTCCCTGCAATCCCATCAAAAGCTTTTTCATCCTTTATTTTATCTTTCCCAACAAACCCTGGTTCTATAGGAGGTAAATTCCCAGCCATACTCGCTGCTTGTTCGATTTTCTTTTCTTTTTCCAAGTCTCTAGCTTTATCTTTCAGTTCTTCTTCATAGAATTCCCTTGCTTTTGCCCTAAAGTAAATATCATAATTCTCAATGCGGATTTTTTTATATGGCATATCTAATCCTGTGTCATATAAACTTGATAAAGCATCTCTTGCCCGTTTGATTCTCATGTATATATCTTCAGGTTCTGATTGTTGAGGGATATCTTCTAATGAAGGATAACCAAAGCTTTTATGTAAAGACATGCGATCTTTATCCATTATATTTTAATCGAATTATAGGATGTATTTGAAAACTAGTATGTTTAAGAATTGGAGGTCATCGAGGAATTTCACATGAGCGCTACGTCCGATTAAACTACTAACTTCAAGGCTAGGGACTGCAAAAATTGTATTTACTCGATGGAATGACCCAGTGATTTGACTAAGAATACTACTGGCCATTTCATATTCTATAGTATTTCCTTCAATAATACTTGAGCCTACTTCGGCTCTAGCTGAATGATATGGTACATACGAATCTTGGCTACTGCAAAAAAAGTACACTTTTTTAAACCACCCTAATCCTGGTTCTTTAGACAAATTATAGATAATCGAATGTCTTTGGTCTTCCGCATCACTAAGCACAAGTTGATTAAGTAATAAACTCTGTTTGATTTTACACAAAATCCACATCCCAGCATCAACAAGTATTGATTCGTTATTAAGACATCCAAGATGTGGACAAGCAAGGGAAATATAACTATAGCATTTATCTTTAATAGCAGCCAAATGAGGTAAAGCCGCTCTTATAATTAACCCACCAAGTGAATGACCAATAAAACTTATTTTTTCAATATGAATCGATGAGTTCACTTTAAGAAACTCTTGGATTTCCTGAGCAAGCCTAACACCCATATCATTAATACTCCCATTCGTTGACCCTTCATTAGCCCTAGATAACAGAAAAATCCCTTTTGGATAAACATTAGAAATAGTATCTTGAAGCATTTTAACATCAATATACGAACCTAAATACCCATGAACTAATACAATTAAATGTCTAGACTTGCTTAAAGATGTATTTGATACCGTGCTTATACTAGGGTTATTAACTTTTTCCTTAGAGAAAATTGTTTCGAATAATATCGTGTTTTCATCCGCACCTTTAAAAAGCTTGTTATCAACTACATGAAAGTAGTCTAGTATTTCGAAATTAGCCCCGGTTCTAAGTTTTTTTGCAGTTTCAATATCTATAAGATAATCTTTATTCCCTGAATATATTGGGATTTTTTCATTAAAAGTTTCTCTTATAATATTCTCACCCCATCGATCATCCATTAAAGTAACATATTCTTTCATAAGTTTATGGACAATTTTACCTGGATTTGTTTTAAGATATTCTATAAAATCATGTTTTAAGCTTAAGATCATAGCGGCAAGTTCTTGGATTTCTTGGAATAAGGCTAAGGCAACTTCAGTTTTAACTTTAGTTCCGATGGATCTACTGAAAAGGCTTCGGTTTATTATTTTGTGTATGAAATCAGGCTCGATGTCTGAATGGTGGAGCATTGGTAAGCTTATTAGAGCTGATTCATCATTTGGGTATAAAAGTTTGGCGAGTTTGTTGTAGCAAAGGCCAAGGGGAAGGACTATGCGATCGAAGACTGTATTGATTTTATCTTCATATATAGAGTCAGCGGAGTCTGGGAATAACTCTTCAATGTAGTCTTGTGTAAATTTATAGTTGGTTGGGAAAATATGAACTGAGACATCAAGAGATGAACTAAAAGTATCTAAATAAGTGGCATAAATCATTTGGTTAACCCCAGTAAATACTGAAGTTATAGTAAAACTCGCTTCTCCAACTTTAGTAAAAAGTGACTCAGCTGGTGGGGCAGTTAGGTAATTTTGCACAGAATTAGGTGAAAGATCGCCTTTAAGATCTGTAAACATAAGTTCAAATTGTATACTAATCGGGTTGAACTCATAAGCATTAGGGTCGATTTCAACGCGAAAAACAACAGTTTCCATTATCTTTACAACTTCTTCAGCATATTTCAATAGAAAAATCTTAGTAGCATAAGCATCATCAAGTATCTGAGGAGGATAAAGATTGTGGAATTTTTTAGACCCAAGAATGCTATCAAAAAAGTATGGGACTGCATTTTCTGATATTTTTACTTGTAGATAGTAAAGGCCTTGTAAGAATACATCTATATTACGAAAGCAGTCTAAGAATAAGAGAATATCGATTTGGGTAAGCATATTTATAAAAATTTAAATCTGAAATTTTTTGTAAGAAAATGTCTTAAGATTTACCTTGAAAATTGATGAATATTTGGATTTATATTTGGAAATATATGGTGTCGTTTGTTTTAATGAGAGATTGTGTGGATTTGGTTGTCAGGGAGTTTTTTAGGATATGTGAGATGATATAATTTTTTTATATGGAATATGTGGATTTTATTGATTAAAAAGGATATGTTGTAGGATTTTATATGGAAATGATATTTTTTAAGTTTTGAGGTATTTTTATTGGATTTTTTGAAGTAAAGATTTGAGTGTGGAATTTTATGGCTTTGTAGTTTGTTGCTAATTTTTTATTAATTTTGGCTTGGTTGTTAATTAAAGATTTTTATAATAATGATGGAGTTGATAATGAAAGCAATTTTACTTTGAAGTTTACTTTTATAGGAAAATGTATCATGATGAAAATTTCTAGGTAAAGTATTCAAAACTAAATTTCTGTTAATGTTAATAATCTACATAAAAAACTCTTTTTCTCATAACTTTAAATCCAACTTTCAAAAATCCTTTTCCACATCATAAACCCCAATAAATATACGGTTTTTTACCCTAAGTTATAATGCACATATATTCAAATCTTATAAATCCAAACTTTTTCATACAAAAAAAAAACTACAAAATCATAGCAATTTACTATCTTAATCATCCCTACACTCGCAATCTCTAACAATTACAACACATACAAACAAAACCCACATTAAAAATTATTCTTATTTGATATATGCATATTTTCCTATATATATATGGAAAAGCTCATCCCATTAGTAAATCGAGTCCAAGACGCATTAGGAAGATTTGAAAGGGAAGAAGGCATATCATTTCCAAGACTTGTTGTTGTAGGTTCACAATCATCAGGCAAGTCTAGTGTTCTCGAAAGCTTAGTGGGAAAAGACTTTTTGCCTAGGGGTTCTGGTATTGTCACAAGAAGGCCACTTATTCTACAATTAGAATACTCACCAAGAGGTAGTGAAATTGGTGTATTCAGTCATAAACCCAATACTCAGATAAGAGATTTTTCTGAGATACGTCGAGAAATTGAAGCTGAGACTGAAAGATTGGTTGGAAGGAGGTGTGGGATTTCTCCAGAGCCAATCAGATTGAAAATTACATCCCCTAATGTTGTTGATATAACGCTTATTGACTTACCAGGGATGACTAAAGTGCCAGTAGGAGACCAGCCACACGATATATCAGAACAGATTCGTAAAATGATCATTGATTACATAAAAGACAAAAACTCTATAATTCTAGCGATATCCGCTGCAAATCAAGATTTAGCAAATTCAGACTCTTTACGAATAGCCCATGAAGTTGACCCACAAGGTGAAAGGACTATTGGGGTAATAACAAAAATTGATATAATGGACAGAGGAACTGATGCCCTAAGCATGTTAACAGGTAAACTATACCCTTTAGCCCTAGGATATATAGGAATAATCTGTAGAAGCCAAGAAGATATAAATCGTCAAAAACTAATGCACCAACATCTTGAAGATGAAATGAATTTCTTTATCACTCATGAAAAATATAAACACATTGCAAATAAAATGGGAACAAAATATCTTTCTATCACTTTAAACAATTTACTTAAAAAACATATAATAAAAAGTTTACCTGTATTCAAGAAAAAAATCAATGAAAGGCTTAGAAATGCTGATAATGAATTAAAAAATTATGGTATTCCGATACAAGGAAATAGGGATTTTCAAGGAGTGGTTGTACTTAATATTATTACAGCTTTTAGTGGAGCGGTATCAAAAACTATGGAAGGAAGACTTGCATCTGAGCAACAATGTGAACTTAATGGTGGAGCACAGATAAGACATATGCTTTTTTCTATTTATGCTAAAGAATTAATGAATATTGATCCTTTTAATGCTGTTTCTGATCAAGATATACGTACAGCAATATTGAATTCACAAGGCATTAGGTCTAATTATTTAATACCACAAGATGCTCTTGAAATATTGATTAAAATTCAAATAAATAAACTCTTACAACCGTCATTAAAAGCTTTAGAAACTATTGCGGATTATATGAAAAGCTTTATAAAAGATGTTACTTTGCCAGAATATCAGGTTTATCCTAACCTTCAAAATTCAATATTGCATATTGCCCAAGGAGTTTTGGAGAGCTGTAATAAACCAACTAATGAGTTTATTAATGAAATCATTGAAAATGAACTTGCTTTTATAAACCTAGATCATCCTAAACTCTTAAGTGTTGAAGAAGCATATAAAAGAGCAGAGATTGAATATAAAGATCTTCTAAGAGTTAGACTTGAAAATGCTTCTAATGTCAAAGCTGGGTGGTTTTCAAGGTCAAATCCTGTGAACAAAGCTCCGGAAATTGCTTCAGAAAGAGAGACTAAAGATATGTTTTTCACAAGAAATATTGTGATATCTTATTTTAATATTATCAGAAAAAATGTTGGAGACTATGTTATTAAAGCTATTATGACATTGTTTGTGAAGAAATCTATAGAAAAACTTCAAAATGAGCTTTTGACGCATTTGTATCTTAAAGACAACTTTGATGAAATTTTATATGAATCGCCTGAGATACCACAGAAAAGACAAGCACTGGCTGAGCTGGTTACAAGTCTTCGTAAAGCAGCAATAATATTAGATGAGATTCGAGATATGGATTAACAACTTAGTTTAATTATTATACTAACATATGAAAATCCGTAATTTTTAAAGCATTTTATGTATAAATTTTACTTTTTCAACACATTTTATATAGTAAAACCAAATTTCCATATAATAAACTATCCAGCATCTTTGCAGTTAGAAATTTTACATGAAAACTTTTAGAATCCACTTTTTCCTATAAAAATACTACAAAATATTAAGAATAATTATAAAAAGCTATCTAAATATATGTAAAGAATAATCATTAACTACTAAATCCTTGTTTTCTATAAGAAGTCCAAGTTTGGTTCCTGGCAACTTCAACCCATCCAGCTCCTTCAGTGACTTTTTTAATACCCATCATAGCTTCTTCTTTCTGTTCCTTCTTCAAAATACTAACAAAACTAAATATCCCTTACTTAACCCCTTCAATTGAAAATAAACATTCTTCACATCCAAGTGCACTAATAGCTTGAATATTATCAATAGAAGATGCTCCTCCAATAACAACTCTATCAAAAAACCCTTTGTATTTACTTTTCATCCCCAAAGCGCTAATCTGTTCTAAAATCGGGACAATTCTAACTGAAAACCTTTCAAAAGCTCCAAGTCTATCTTTATTTTCAGTATTTCCTGTTTCAACTTGATCTTCTTCTTTAGTCTCTTCGACTTCTTTGATTTCTTCGCATTTAGGCTCTTCATTTGACCACATTTTCTTATAAGCTCTCATCCTATCTTTTTCAGGAGGGAAATGATATTCTTCATATGTTTCCATTTGATGAAGCATTTTAGTTAGATTAAAATCGCTAATATCCCCTTCATGATGAACCCTTTCTATATTAGCAACTTTATTAAGGATTTCAGTACAAGTTTCACAACAATTGACTTCTAAACCAAAAGCCCAATATGGGGTATTTACAATATCACCCCAAAAACCTCGAACTAAAACACTATCTTTTGTTAGTTTCTATATAAAAAATACTTTTTTCCCTGGAATATAAGCAGAAAGTGTACGATTTGGAGCAGTATAAGTTGCGAAACGATATTCATAAGCTATACCACTACGTCTCCATTCACGGTAGTGTCTATAATTTACTTGAGGTGCAATATCTTTATAACCCCAGTGATAATCCCAGTCAACAAGGTTTTCACGATGATCGTATCGTTCTTTGTAATGATATCTTAAACGTTGGTCTCTTAACCCAACCATATCAAAATCTACTCCTAGAATCCAACTACGAAAAATCTCTTCAAGATCGTCTCTTTCTTTAAATTTTAATGCTGATAAGTCGAAAATGCTCTTAAGGCTAGGGGCGTTTTTATGCTGTGTGACGATTTTTATAAGATTTTGTGATGCTTGTGAGATGTATTCTGCCGCCCTTTCTCTGATTAAACAGTTTCCATAGACTTCTAAGAAAAGTTCTACTCTTTCACGGATTGGTAAAGTCATATCATTGATTAGATATATAAAAAGCATATGACGGGCTAAAACTTCTTTTGTGTTTTCGTGAAGATAAAATGTTAGAGGGAATCCAGAAGATAAGGAATTTTCTGATAATGTTCGTAGTATGTGTCGTATATCGCTTAGACCACTTAGGAAGATCTTTTTTTCTGAGTTTGAACTAGTTTCAAGAAGATTAGCGGATGGAGTGAAGCCCCAAAATTGGACAAAACCTATTGACTCAGCGATATCCATTTTTTAGATTAGGAATAATAATTTGATTTAATATAAGTTTTTTTTTTTAAGAGGTTTATATAAAGAAGTTGTAATTCATTTAAATGAAATTATAAGGTTATAATGAATTAAGATATTGTTTAGAAATAATATGATGTTATTTATATTTTAATCTGGATAATTAAAACATAAAACTATATTTGCTATAAAAATATTATCATTTAATTTCTTTAACATGAATACAATGAACTTCTTATAACAAAATTATGCCATAACAGGAAAATTGCAATATCCTATATCAAACCTACAAAATAAATTCAATAAGTCTATCACATAAATAAACTCTCCATATCTACTCAATACAACAAAAAACTCCTAATAAACCTCATCCTATCACTTCACCCATTCTTCATAAAACCTAAAATCCACATAATTTTCTTTTTCATAAATTAAATATTTCAAATACATTCATTTTCAAAAGCTCCCTCACAACAAAAACAACCCAAGTTAACCTCTAAATACCCTGATCTAAACCTTATTCCTGATATCCCAAACTCACAATCCTCAAAGCCCATCAAAACTTTCACTTGACTGATTTTATCATAAAAAAAAATATTCACCTTCAAACTTTTCCACCTCAAAACCCATCAAAACTTTCACTTGACTGATTTTATCATAAAAAAAAATATTCACCTTCAAACTTTTCCAACAAAAAACCCAAATATTTTATGATATTCAATAAAATCCTCTTATCTACAAAGGCCAATTATGATTTTCATAGATTTTTCCTATCTTAACATTTATTTCATACCTTTATTTTTCCCAAAAATAATCTGCGAAAAATACAATAACTGCCAATAAATTAAAAATTAACGATATGGTAAAAGCAAGCCTTCCTAACCGTAAACAGCAGCTAAAAATTTCAAAATCCCAACAAAAGCGCAAACCCTGGTGCTCATCAGAAGACGAAGCAATCCGTGCGCTTGTTGTTATCAATGGAACTCAGCAGTGGGCTATAATAGCTAAACGTTTGGAAACTGAGTATAATATAAAAGGAAGAAGTGGTAAGCAATGCCGAGAAAGATGGCATAATCATTTAAATCCAACTGTCAAAAAAAACAGTTGGGAATTACATGAAGAATTAACTTTATTTCAAGGACACCTTGACCTTGGCAATAAGTGGGCTGAAATAGCTAAGCTTATGCCTGGTAGGACTGATAATTCAATAAAAAATCACTTCTATTCTACGTTAAAAAGACAGTATCGTAAACTTTATGGGTTTGATGCTTTAAGAGAACAGCTGAAAGATTGTGATTTATTGCTATCTACACAAATACTAGCAGCGCTTAATAAAAAAAACAAGTCAAAAGTAGAAAAAGCTAAGGAAAAAGATATAGAAAACGAGAAAAATAAAGAAATTTTTTGGGACAATTTTTCATTATCTACACTTGAGTATTCTGATTTGGAGCCTATTGAAAATAGTAATTACTCTCCATCTCTAATTGACATGGAACAGGACTATCATGATATCGTTTATGATGATTCTGATGAATTAATATTCTAGTCTATATTTTAATGCTTTTAAACTCAATTCATAAACCAAAACATCTTTTTTTCTTCAATGCAATCTTAAGCATACCTTAGTTTAATATTCTTTAAATACCTTTTTTAAATTAAAATAACTTATAACTCTGAATCCTCATCAAACCCTACTCTTTTTTTTTATTATAATACTCAATAAGTTTTATTTTTTTCTGTTCATTATCTCTTTTCCTTTTAATATCCGCTTCTCTTTTTGCTTCTACAGCTTTAAGCTGTTCCAACTCATCATTAATTTTCTTAGCAATCCTAAATTCTTCAACTTGACGTTTTTTTTCTTCTAATTTTTTTTTCTTCTTAGCATCTTCAGTAATTTTCCTTCTCGACTCTTCATCTTCTTTTTTTTTATTTTCTTCTAATTCTCTTATTTCTTTACGAAACTGTTCTTTTCTATAATTTTCTAATTCTGTAATTTTATTTAACCTAGCTCTTATATTTTGAAGTTCTTTTTTTCTAGCTTCATCTTCTTTTAATTGTGCGGATGTTGAATCATTTTCTAATACATAATTAGTCATCTTATATCTAACATTCATTTTTATTGGTTCTTCAAGTTTTGATATATGAGGTTCAGTTTGATATATGGCTGATCCTATAGATCTTGATATGATTTTATTATTTTTTAATGATGAATATGCTGAGTTTAAAGATTTGGATACATCATTTGTGGTATACCCTGAAGTATGGATACAGGGTGGATAAATTTTGCATTTTGGGCACATTCTTGAAACAAAAGGGCCTGATTTAGATATGTTTGATCCTGAATTCGGCTTTAGAGTATTCCCATCTTCGTCTAAAGGTTTTCCTTTACTGTAATTACGTGATTCTGGTAATGACCCTGAATTGATTTTTGTTGATTTTGGGGTCATTTCTTCTCGAGGTGGGATAAAAAGGTCTTCATTATTTGTAGTTATTCCAGCTTGTTGAAGTTCTAGTCTAAGTTTTTTGTTTTCTTCTTTTAACCTTTCTACTTCTTGTATTGTAAATGTCCCTTTCATATGTTTGAGTTTTTGATTCTCTTCTGTGAGTACCCAGATTTTTTGTTCAAGTTCTTGAAGGCCTCCTTTACGGTTTAGATTAAGAAGAGTTTTTAGATGTTGGATTTCTCGTTGAAGTTTGGTTATTAACTGGTCATTAGTTGCAGAAACTTCATTTTTTTTAATTTTCACCATGATTTGCTTGGCTCGGTCTGCAAATTTTAAAGTGCTTATTGTTTCTTCTGCATAAACAGCTGCTGGGGATATCGTAGCTATGAGTATTGTCCTTGTATTTACACCTAAAGAATCTTGTAGAAGCCTTGTGAGCTTTGAATCTCTATATGGAATATGTGAATTATTTCCACTTCCTAAAGCATGTATAACTTTCCCTAGTACAGACAAAGATTTGTTTATTTCTTTAAGTTCCTTTACATGTTCCATAGCCATAGAGTTCTCTTTATCATATTTTTCCGACCCAGCTAAATCACAGAAATTCAGTTTAGCTTTTTTCATTACCCCTCGTCTATTAGCTTTATCCGTCTCAACAAGCATCTGAAATATTGTATGTGACCTACTACTATGATGATTAAATCTAGTTTGCCTTACTGCTCTATTTTTATCCCCTTTAGCTAATAATAAAAAACAATCCTCAGCACTTTCTGTGACAAATTCAGCTAGTCCTTCAACAAAAATCCCATAAAGTTTATTTTCTCTTATTCTTAAAGACTTATCTCGTCTAGGATCATGTAATAAATCATAAAGATGTTCATTATAGATTTGGATAAAAGAACAATAAAATGTAAACTGTTTTGTTTGAGTATCTGCGAATAGTTTAGTTATGGAATTTGGGATTATACCAGGACCTTGTAAGGATTTGAGAATATTTATTTCAGTCTTTTTACCTTGAGTATCTTTATAATAAACTTGAGGAGCTGGGTTGTTTTCTTCCCAATTGCCTCCAAACATAGTATGGGTTTTACCTGAACCAGTTTGCCCATATGCAAAAACTGTGCAATTAAATCCTT
Organism: Stentor coeruleus; assembly: GCA_001970955.1. Taxonomy (NCBI): domain Eukaryota; phylum Ciliophora; class Heterotrichea; order Heterotrichida; family Stentoridae; genus Stentor; species Stentor coeruleus. The sequence goes on along the minus strand of MPUH01000367.1, from coordinate 30,307 downwards.
TAAGTGTTTTGATCAAAGCAGGCTCGATAAATGTAAAAACTTGCTCTTGTGAAGACTCTGGTTGAAAAACCATATCATAGTTACTAGTCAAATAATGATCTCCATCCAAAACTTTAACTTCATTTTGCTATGTAACCCTCACCTCACTTACATATACTGCAATATCTCTTGTATTATCGATATTTAACAATGGTCTTATTCTAATAGCAACTTTTAAATGCTCACTTTCCATTATTATAATAATTTAATCTAATCATCTAGGGATACTTTTTAAGATTTTTGTTTAAAGGCCGATCAAGTTTTCCAGAATTTCTTATTAAGCCCATTTGCATGTGTATCAGAGAAGAGTTTTTGTATTTCTTTTATCCTGTAAAGGTTTCCTGTAATATTCTCCCTGGTCAGTGGGTCAATTGTCACAGCATTTTCATAGCAGCAATAAACCAAAGGGTAAGTCGAGCCTCCATTAACAATACTAATCCCTGTGTTTACCGGATTGAAATGGTTGCCATAATAATCTAAAAGCATCATTAAAAGCTTGCCTAAATCCTGCTCCCTACATTTAAGACTATTGAAAAAAGATATAATCCATAAGAAAAGTCCATATGAATTCAATCCTCCATGATAACTTGAGCTCAATTGATTTATATATAAAAGTTTTTTAGCAACAAGTATTATTTCTCTCAATAATGGGCATGCATATATAAAATTTCTTGTAAGATTCAAAGCATAAATTCCTTGATGAGACATTTTTTCATCTTCATAAGTTATATCAAGATTATAATCTTCAGTTTGAAGTTTTACTACTGGGATTCTTGCTGTGGTTATTGCTTGAATATTAAGGATTTTATTTAAAGATTGGAAACCTTCTTGAAGATGTTGACAAAAATCTTGGATTTCTCTACGACTTGGTAAGATGTTTAGGTTTAAAACTACATCAATATCACTTGTATCTAAGGCTAGGTTTGTACCATAAGAACCATAGATTGCTAAGGAAACATCTGGATGGATTTGCTTGATGATATTAATAATTTCATTGAAGGTAGGGAGAAAAAAGTTGTATTTTTCTTGAACTTTTTTTGTCATGTTGACTGTAAAACGTATGATTTCATGATGGAGGGATGTGAAAAGAATTCCTGTATCTTGACAAGTATTAAGTGGGGGAAAATCATCATTATCTAATGGTGTTGTAGATTTATTTTCTGGGACATTCCACCATTGAAATTTACGTCTATTTCCTTCTGGTTTTGTTGGAGTAGCTTCATGTGAAGTCTTTGCAGTACTACATAAAGGTGTTGATTGATCAGAATCAAGAGGTTTTTTTGTTGTATTTGATGAATGAGGTCTTTTAGTTTGCTTTTTATAATAATCTTTCCTATAATACTGTTTTTTTTGCCCGTTTGTATACCCACCATTACGTGTGTTTCCTCCTTTCTGCTTGTTTTGCATCTTGTTATCATTCACTTTACATGTTTTTATCGATAAATTCCCAGGTTTTATCATAGAAATTGGCTCGGTTTTCCCAGTATCAAAACTTTGATCTATTTGAAACTCAGGCTTTTCTTCAAGTTCCCCAATAACTTTATATAACAAATCACTGGCGATTTCTTTGTAAAAGTCTTCATTTGGTGGCATTTTCTTATCTTTTTTTTTGTATTTTTTTTTGTTTTTCTTCTTGATTGGATGCTGGGGTTTATCGATTTTTTCGTTTTTTATTAGGTTTTCTGCTTGTTGTGCGGCCAAGGCTGTGAGGATGTTGATTAGGATTTTTCGGTAAACTAAATTTGTTAAGGTTGAAAGTTTGTCTAAAGATGAGAAATAAAGGCTTTCTATGAGTTTTTTAATATCGCCACTAGAGAGGAGGGCTGATGCGGATTCTATGTTTTTAAAACAAAATGACTCGTCTGGAAACTTTGGTAGAGTTTCGTTTTCAAATAAGATTTTTTGATTAGGGTTTCTAGCAGTTTTAATCTGAATCTTAGCATTCCTACATATCTCAATATGTTTGCCTACATCCCCAACAATACTTTTCCTCTGATTTTCCTCTAACCCCTCAACAAAACATATTATCTCGCTAATTGAATACTCTAATTTTTCATAATCCTTCTTATAAACCATGATCTCCTGAGGTACCCTAGGATCAAAATTATGCATACTCCAGAATTGTATCCAAATAGCTCTTTCAAAACTTGCACAAGCAAATCCTGCCATACTAAAATAGCAATCCTGATTAAGCCAAGAAGGATAGTCCCAACTCCACATATTACTTATACTATCCCAAGATACCCTACAAGGTACCATAAAAGCTTTGTTTTCCGTAATTTGCTTAATTCGAAATAAGAATTCTTCTATAGAAACACTTGTATCTAAACTTATACAGTCACAATAACTATCTTTATCACAGAACCTAAGCAAACTTTCAAACTCTTTTTCTTTGTTATTGCTTTCATGAGTAAGTTCTCTCATGTTTTTACTTCTTTGGGCAAACAGTCCTGACAATGAAAAGTCTTGTTGAATTTTGTCTTTAAGTGTAAGAATTTTAAATACCTTCTGACCACTTCGGAGTTTTACAAAATGCATCTCTTNGAACCTAAGCAAACTTTCAAACTCTTTTTCTTTGTTATTGCTTTCATGAGTAAGTTCTCTCATGTTTTTACTTCTTTGGGCAAACAATCCTGACAATGAAAAGTCTTGTTGAATTTTATCTTTAAGTGTAAGAATTTTAAATACCTTCTGACCACTTCGGAGTTTTACAAAATGCATCTCTTGTAATAAACTTGCTATGAATTGGTTTTTATGTGTGAGAACTTGGATTTTAGTATTGTAATCTAGTCCTTGTAGCCATTCTAAGAGTTTTGTAGTAAATTCATTTTCTTCTACTCTATCAGGTCGCCTTTTATACAACTCTCGCAAGTAGAATTTTTTTAAGTTTTTCTGGACAGAGTTCTTTGGTGTCTGTTTGTAAGGGTACAAGAAATCTGATATGTTTTTGATTAGATAAACTTCTTGTTCCATTAAATATATGTATTAGAGGTTTTTATATTTTGTTGGTTTTAATATAAAAAGTTTAAAGTTAAAGTAGGTGGTAATTAAGGTGGCATAGTTTAAACCTTGTCCGATCGGGGTTTGTTTGTCTACAATCTCTTTCTTTAGGCAGACTCAGTATATTTAATCACTCGTTGTCGCTGGTTATATGACTCTTTATTTGATTCAGGAGGTCTTTACTGTTTCTTTTCTTTAGTGTCAAAATGATGGAGGCAAGTCTTGTGTTCACCTTGTTTTTCTTGAAGAATCCAACTTGCTTTAGGCATGTCTTGAAGTTCTTATGATGTTCATAGCAAACTGGACATTTAGTTTTTAGGCATGTCTTGAAGTTCTTATGATGTTCATAGCAAACTGGACATTTAGTTCTAGAAGTATTATGAGTGGCTTTCTGGTTTGATGTAGTGAATGGATACTACTGTTTGGCAGTGTGTTTCCAGCCCTGGAAGCCCATTTTGCTCAAGGAACCATCCTCGCATTGATTCTGGCTGATATTTGGGGTCTCTCTCTGATTATTTTCCAATATGAGCGAATGTGTGATTTTATCGCTGTCTCTATTGATTTCTAGTCCGTTGTTTCTAAGAGGGTTTTCTAATATAAAAACTATTACTCTAGTTTAATAAAATTCAGTCTAAAAAACATAGACTAATGAATTATTAAAAATAATGATTTTTACTATTTTATTCCATAAGCTAATCATCGTCATAGGATATTGCAAAAATATTAAACTGGCTGATCAAATGAGCTAAGTTTAGTCAATAAGAATTTCCATGAAGCATCTCTTTCTCCAAATATGTTAAAAGGATATAAACTATCAGCCCAACTAGCATATAATAAAGTATCACTTGGCCTACACCCTTTCCAATCAAAATACGTAAAATTGTCTTCTCTAAGATTTATTATCTTTACCTTTTCTTCACAAGCACTAACAAGTGATTCAATACCTTTGTCGTAATTTTTTAGCTTCACAAAGCTCACATTACTAGTAAGATCTGGAAGAAGGCCTCTACTTACAATCGACAAAAACACTTTTTCAATCTTACTAAATTGTTTTCCAATCTTCCTCCCATTTGTTCTCAATAGCAATGCAATTATAATAAACACAACCAACGCAAAAGCTAAAACAACAAAAAATATCACAACATAAGTTTCATAAAATTTCCCTCTAACATAATTCACCTTATCCAACAATTCTGTCTTATTCATACATACAAGTACAAAATGTGTAATATTATCTTGATCCTTATAAGGTTTAACATCATATTTCATAACTTTATAAGTAGTTTTATTATCATTTCCTTCATTTACTGTAATATCATAAACATGTTCAAATTCAAATTCAGCTTTATTTGGGATAATTTTAATACTTTCCCATATATTTTTTGTAATCCCAACAGTTTCATTATATATTTTTATATGCATAGAATTATCAAAATCCCATTGTTTAGGGATATTTAACATATTCCCAGCTTCACTAACGATAATAATAAACCCAGTATCTAAAATTGTATATTTATCAACTATATCAATATATGGTTTTATACGTAAATCAACTCCAACAGCGCCAAAAATCTTATTATTGTTATCAACCAAAGATAATGACACAGAAAAAACCCAATCACTTGTAAATTCATCAATATGTGGTTCAGTTAGTACAGGGATTCCTTTATTATCATCAGCTTTATAATACCATTCACGGGTTATTGGGGAATAAGTCCTATCAACTATTTTAATCCCAGGGTACCTATGGGAAATTTCATTAATTTCAAAGCCAGCATATATAAAAACCATATTTTCTCTATACATTTTGGGGAATATTAAGTCCATTACAGCTTGTTTTAACTCTAAATCTTTGCCTTTATCGCTAAGCCCACTCAATCTAGTCATAAAAGTGCCTTTATCATATGAAATTTCATCATCTTCCAATGTATTATCCTGAACTGGGGCTTGATTATTATTGAAATATTCACCCATCTCGTTAAGACCTAGGGCTTCTTCTTCTATAGTTTTTAGATTTTCTATGTAATTCATGTATATTTGAATATAGTTTTCCATACGACGAGATTCAGCCAAGCCAATATTTTCCATACTAGAATATATTTTGTCGGTAAGAGTTTTTTCAGTCTCAGCTATAATCATTCCACGCAGCCAATCTAATTGGAAATATGTGATAACTATTAAAGTCCCACAGATTAAAGCTGAGCTTATGATTATGCTTATCTGTAGTTGATACTCTAGCTTTAAAGAATTAAACTTATCTTTAATTCCCATTTATTAAAGTAGTAATAGAAAATATAAGAGATCATGTGTAATTGGATTGATTTATGGTGCTTTTTTAGTTTACTAAGTGATTATTTTAATCCTTGCATATATTGAAAAAAGGATATGTATTTTGAATTGAATAGGCGTTTTGATTTTTAGGTCGAGTGTTTTTATGTTTTATTAAAGAAAACTCTTCTAGTTTAATTTTTGGCTTTTTATGAAAATTTTATGCTTTTGACAGGTTTTTCTATGTCTGCTATAGCTTCTTTGTATATCAAAATATAGGGAACAAGGTAAATTAGCATTTTTTTAAAATGTTTTCCAATAATTTTTAGCTTAAAATTATGCTTTTGCTCTGATATATGATCAGAAGGATTTATTATAGGGTTATTCAAGCTATACAGGAAAACCAAAAAGTAAATATATTTGTGGTAAAGAAAAATTATTTCATCTTATAATTATTGTATCTCAATAATATTACTATAGCAAAGGGTATAATATTATTTAAAGGAGATATTTTTATAATATATAATATAAGCAATATTAAGGTTTTTTAATATTATAAATATCCTGTACTGCTTATTTCTGTTTACATTCCCATTGGTATTTGGTAATATTAGCATAAGTTTAATCATAAATTTTCATAAAAAAATTATTTTATGCTAAAAAAAATCGCATTAAATTTTTAAACTCCAATAAAAAGGAATAAAATATTTTCCTTGAATTTATAACACCACAACAAGCCCTAACTTCAAAACAATAACTTTAGGATTATGCTTTTATTCATTAAAATACTTCCTCAAAAATCTTAAGTTGAATATACAAAAAATCTAAACAAAATACCTGTAAATTATTTCGCAAACAATTTTATGCTTTAAAATATCTTTAATTCAACTTTATTAAACACTTATTAATAATACTTCTAAATGCTTCTTCAATATTTTCTCCTGTCATCGCACTAACCTCAAAGAAACCTGCATTTATATTAGTGGCAAATTGTAACCCTTTCTCATAAGAAACTTGCCTATTATTTGAATCTTTTTTGTTTGCGAATATTATATAAATATGCTCAGAGGGATAATAATTTTTGTTTGTCTCAAATATAGTTTTAAGAGATTCTAAGCTTTCGTTACTATCACAGCTATAAACTAAAATTATTGCATTAGTTCCTCTTAAAAATGACCTTCCTAAACTATGAGTATGTTCTAGTCCTATTGTATCCCAAATTTCTATTGTAGCTATTTTATTTTCTAATTCAAGTTCTTTAGTTAAAAAATTAGCTCTTGTAGTTTCGTGATAACTTGGATTAAAATTATTTAAAATGAATCTATTCATTATTTGAGTTTTACCTACATATGATAATCCAAGAATTGGGATTCTTAATGAAATCCTTCTGTTGTCAACCATTTATTAATAAAATAAATCATATATAAAATCTCTTTTGTGTTAATTACAATATGCAGGTCTTAGTTACTACTTTAAATGATTTGTTTGTTAATTGTATTAAGATCTTCTAAGCTTTTTATATCTTTCACAGCTATAAACTAAAAGATTATATTGTTTTCTTTAATAATTATTATATCTAAATCGTTAATGCATTCTTATATATAAATCGTTAATAAATTCTTATAATGCAGTATCCAAAAAAATTATAAAGGCGAACTTTTCTTGTAATTCAAGTTCATTACTAAAATATTCAGCGCCTATATTTGGACAGTAATTTGAAATTAATCTATTATTGATGAATCTGCTTATTATTTAAGTTTTTCCTATGCAAGATAATCCAAATATTAGAAACTTTAAAAATTTATTAGACAATTAATCATATAAGTTTTTAGAAGATATTATTATAATTTAGAGTCCTCTAAATGAATTATTCTGAAACCTTTTATATTATCATCAGCTAAGCAAGTTTAAATATCATCTACGTTGTCTAGTTAAAAATAAGCATAAAATTCTTCTCTGAATATCATTAGAAATAATTTATCATATTTCAAAGAAAAAGTGCAAAAATTATTCATTTTTCAAATATAAACCCTATTTCAAACCAACAAGATTACCTTTTATTTCAAAATAAAACTATCAAATCAGTATTCTAATAATCTCTTAAATAACTTTTTACCTAGCTCCCACTATTTTTCTTTCAACTTCCTTGCGAACAATTTCCAAATTTGTTTCATCAAGTTCTTTAATCAAAGCTAAAACTGCGCATAAAATATTCTCATTTTTACTATCTTGAACAGGTTCTTTCCTTTGCCTATTATGTCTACTAGGGTTTTCACGTACAATAGGACTTGGGTCACGTTCTTTCCTTGTCGGTTCCGGTTCTTTAACCTGTTCAATTTCTCTAACTCGATTTTTTGGAGGTTCATATTTTGAAGAAGCTGCCCTTTCTTCAGGTGTTACAGCTTGGTTATCTAATTTCACCAAATTAGGCAAGGCTGCTATAACAGTTTCTCTATAATTTGGCACTTCAGCACATGGGTTGTCCCAAAGCCATAGAACTTTTAAAAGTGGTAATCCTTGTAGATATCTAAGCTCAGATAAATCTGGGACAAGGTTTTTACGCAAATAGAGCTCTGATAACTTTTTGCAATATTGAAAAGGCTTTAAAGTAGAAATTTTGTTGACACTTAAAGAGAGGACTTCAAGATTTGGCATATCTTTGACAATTCTTACATCGTCAATTTCATTACCCCAGAGATTAAGGTTTTTAACATTTTCTAGGTTTCCAGCTTTTGTTTTCATGATAATAAGCTCGGCTGTGAGCGGCTTCGACATATTTTAAATGATTTTAAACAAAAGTTGTAATTATATATTAGTTGATGGATAAGAAGATTTTAAAGATAAAATATTAGCATATAATTCCCTGCTAGTTTATTATTAAATTCTAGTCTCAAGCTATTAATACTTTTTAAAATCTTAAATTTTGATATAAATTTTATTCTTAAAAAAGTAAAGTCGTTTTTTACAACAATCTCATTTCAAACTACAACAATATTTTTACCTAAATTATATCATCCCAAATTTCATAAACATTTTAACCCTTATAATATCATTAAATCAACAATTTCATTATCTGATCTTCCTAAAATTTAAAATCATAAACTAATTCATATGTTTTTAATAAAAATACCTTATAAACTAAATTACTGGATATGAAGGCTCAATTTGAATACCACAAACCCCAACACCTTCAACAATAGCAATACGAATATATCCATTTTCTCCCCAGTCAGTACCCCAAGAGTTTTTTACTAGATAATAAGGAGGGGTATTTGTTAAACTATATCCAACAGCAAGAGCTCCATGATCTAATAAATCTCCACAATTACGGCTTATAACTCCACCTTTATAGAATTGCCATATTGTCTGATCTGCTTCTACAGCTATTGATACTGGTTGTTGGGCTATAGCTTGTATAAGAGCTTGAGTGTTATTTGGTGTTACATCAACAAAACTACTGATTTTTGCTGAGATTATTTTGACTAAGGTTTTATTACACCCTGGGCTATTGTTAGCTACATATGGGTATGTTTTGTCTGAGCAGATACCTGTATTATTGATGACGTATTCAAAAGCAAAGTCCATAAGCCCACCATTGCAACCTTCATTACCAAATGAACCTGAGCAGTCAACTAGTTGTTGGGCACTTAAGAGGGTTAGAGGATGGCCTGTTATATTCCAAATACCTTCAATAGCCCCAGTAGCAGAAAAAGCCCAATGACTTCCACAGTCTCCTTGTGTCTGAACAGGGGTCACAGCTCCAGCAGTCACCCAATTAACATAATTTGGTACATTATCCTCATCAAACTGAACAATTTTCTTTTCACTCAGATTTCTAATTTGTATTTTCTTAGGTAAATACATATCTTTAAATTCTTCAGTTGTCATGTCAGCAAATATATTAACCCCAAGGACCCAGTCTTCATTTTCCAAATTATGCTCTCTAATATGAGCCAAATTTTCCCTAAAAACCTTGTATTTTCTATTGAAATCTTCAGCACTAAAATAAAATTTCCCATATTTATGAAGGTATAATTGGAATTCTGATAAGTCGATTTCCTGTTGAGAAACAATTGAAAGATCTGAAGATGTTAAGAAATAAGAGTAGATCAGGCCACATAATCCTATAACTGATATGATTAAAAGTGCCGTCTTTAGTTTTCTATGAGAGGAGTGGTGAGATAATTCGTTTACCATATTATTTATTAAAAGCAAAAGTATTTTTTATATAGGATAATATTTTTTTAGTTGATTTTGGTATTTTTGATCTAAGAATTTTGGGGAAAAAATTAAAATTTTCAGGTTTGAATTTTATGAAAAGCGATTTGATTTGATATATTGAGCTTTTAGATAAGGCTATAAAGATAAATAGTGATTATTTTTTTTGGGGAATGGGATTTTATATAGAAGGTTTTAAGTTTTAAGGCAGTTTATGTTAGGTGTTTGATTCATTTTTTTTGAAGAGGATTATTGATAAATTGGATTTAAGGCTGGCTATAACCATATATTTTTTAAAGTTCATTATTGTAAATTGATTAGTATTATAAATAAATATTAACTTCTGGGTTTATAAATATACAAGGTTAAATCTCTCACTATATTTTCAAAATCTAATAAAATGTTATCATAATCAATAATAAATCATACCACTACCATAAAATCTAAATCTCCAATCAAAAAAATCTGTTAAATTTTCCATTATCTAAAACACAAACCCATAAACTAATAAAAAAAACCTAATAAAAATCTTAAAACAACTTCCAAAACACAATTAATCTCTAGTTTTATATTATAACATAAACTAAGCTAAATCTGGATTACTTCTATTAGGTCTTTGCTGTAAAGAGGGTAAGTTAACATAAACATCTCCACCAATTTCAATTTTTTTATGGCTTTCCAATGATAATTTTGTTCTTTTACCTCCAGCCATAGTCAAAGGTCGTGATTGTAAATTAACATCTAACGCAGTTGTAAAAAAACTATCTTTAGTCCTTCCTTCAATAATTCCTTCATTACTTTTATGTTTAATTCTTCGTCCTGTATCAATAGTTAAAGGTCTAGGTTGGAAACTGGGTTCAAGAGCTGAAGAAGGGAATTTGATTTCCATTCTTTTGGGACTTTTAGTACGTAATTGTAATGGCATTATGTATTGGGTTTGGTTAAAAGGGGAAGATTTTTGTTTTTTACTCAACTTTATTGGTTTTCTCACTATTGGCCTATTGGAAGATATTGAAGGGTACCACATACGTGATTTAAAGTTTTGGCTCTTGCCTGTTATAAGCCCTAGTTCTGGGACAAATATTAGGTCTCCCATTAGTTAAATATAAATTCTTCAGGAAAAAAAAAAATTTGGTTTAAATATGAATGGCTCTTTCATAATTATTTTAGTTTTTATGCCAAGTTATAATGGAAATATTTTTGCCAGTTAAGAATAGGAAAGCACTTAAAAAGAAAAATGAGCAACCAAAGGAGGAAAGAGCTATAGAAAAATACTTGAGATTAAGGAAATATAGATTTAATGAGTATTATAAAAATGCTTTTGACTGCCTATACAGAACAAAATATCTTAATGTGCCCAAGAAGACCGAAAAAATTATACAATATTTTAAAGATTGCAATTCATCTATAGATTCGATAAGCTATTCACTTCGTATTTTTGTAAGACACAGACGCAGTAATTTTAAAAAAAGCAAAATATATCAAACAAAATATCACATAATTCCAGAGTGTAACATAATAGTTGACACATACAACATTCTTCAGAAAGATAAGATGCTTAAAGAAGGCAAGGAAAATGTTAAAGTAAAATATAATAAAATCGAAAAAAAATTACTTAGGATGAAGAATATTACAGATGTAGAAACCTCTATTTATAATTGTTTTACTGTTGAAGATATTTACTTNATATTACAGATGTAGAAACCTCTATTTATAATTGTTTTACTGTTGAAGATATTTACTTTTAACCATATTTCAAAATTTAATAGTCACTTTTGTATGTATTAATAAGTTATATCTAATTTAAAAGCAATATTTTTATAGAATCAGTATTTAGAGATACTCCAAATAAATAAAATCATCAATTTAAGATCAGATTTTGATAAATTATATTAAAAGTTAGATTGACAAATAGAATAGTGATATATTAAGCATAATCAGATAAGTTTATACCTGGTGTCTTTTGAAATTTTGCAAAGGAAAAGACTGTATAATTTGCTATAAAGTAAGAAAAATTAAGTTGCAAGCATTATTGTGCTAAGTATCATAGTATATATATTCATAAAAAGTATTTTACAAGCTATGGGCTAATAATTAGACTAAAAGAAAAATTCTTATAATTTTCGGCTTGGCAAAAATTGCTCAGCAATATTAAACTTTTTTTTTTCACTATTAATAAATATACTTTTAAACTAAGATATACTATAAATGAACTTTTTCTTGATACTTTTTATAGTTTATAGTCTAAGAAAACTTTTATTTAATTATTCATAAAGGATATTTAATAACATATGATTTAAGCTACTTTAAAATAAAATTCTTCTTATATAAAACTCATTATTTAATCTATAAAATATTTACGTATGATAGAAAGTCAGGTATATGAAAAGATAAGAAAATATTTTAGTTTTATTTTTCTATTAAAATATTTATCCCATAAAATAATTACGTTAATATATAACAGATAAAATATAAATGTTGATGCTAAGTTACAATAGAAATTTTTTACCAGTCAAGAATAGAAAAGTTCTTAAAAGGAAAAATAAAAAGTCAAATGAAGAGAGGGTTATTGAAAAAAATTTGAGAAAAAGAAAATTTAGATGTAATGAGTATTATAAAAATATTGTGGATCATTTATACAATATAAAATATCTTAATGTGCCTAAGAAGACGGAAAAGATGATAAATTATTTTAAAGAATGCAATTCGGCAATAGATACGATAAACCATATACGTCAATGTTTTTTAAGACATAGACACAAGCATTTTAGTACTAAATTTTTACTTAGAGAAAATTATGTTATCCCAAATCGCGATATAATAGTTGATACTTATAATATCCTCAAGAAAGAAAAAATGCTTAAAGAAGGTAAGGAAATTGTGAAAGAAAAATATAATAAAATTGAAAAGAAAATTCTTAGGGTGTTAAATGGGGCAGATGTAGAAGCTTCTATTTATAATTGCTTTAATATTGAAGATATATATTATTAATCATAGCTTTAAATCTAGAAATCACTTTTTTTGTCATGTATTTATAAATTATATAGATAAAAAAACTGTTTTTAGAGAATATAAAGTAAAGTTTTACCGAATCTGCACAATGAATTTTTTTAAACAATATCAGACTAACATATAATTTTTAATAGATATTATTCTTTCTTTAATTTTGAAAGATAATGATTATGTAAGTTGATATTATTATAATAAAGTGAATACTGCTTTTAAGATAAAGGAAAACCTTCGCTACTCTTATGATCTGAATGTAGTAAAAAGTAGCAAATCTTTGATAAATCAATAAAATGATAAAAAGTCTTATGGTTCTTACTAAAATTAATCAAANTCAATAAAATGATAAAAAGTCTTATGGTCCTTACTAAAATTAATCAAAATTACATCGAAAAGAAAGAAAAGAAATACAAAAAGTAAAAAACTAGTCTGAAATTTTTTGAACTAAAATTTTAAAGGAATAATATTAATTAAATCTCTATATCTATGAGGAATTGGAAACTAATCATTTCCCACTAATTGGTGGAGTTAACTTTATTTTGTATTCATTATTAGTTGTTTTGTACCTGATTAGAATATTGGATTTACTTTCCTTATGATGTATCTCCTTTACTACATTTGCATCATTATCATTCATGCTCTCTTTAGTTATTATTGCACCACAGCCCATTATCTATTATAATAATAACTATAATAAATTTTCCTTGGAAAAATGCTGATAAGAACTTATTTTTTTTAAATATCTAAGATTATTATTTATATATTTGAAAATCCATAAAAAAAAATCTCAATTGCATAGTTATAATATCTTAAAATAGCTTAGTATGAACTATATATAAAAAATAAATTTTTTAAAACTTATAACATACTCATAGTTTTATAAAAGATAATAATGATTAAATCAGTATTAAAAATACAAAACCTACAGAAACATAAAAAACTTTACCAATATTTAACTATTCATAAAAAATAATTTCACCAAAAAACGTAAACATTACTAGTTTTATTACTCTAAAAAAAACCTAATCATAATCTACTAAAACCCAAAAATCCTAACTTCTCTCTATATTTAAAATAATCTTATATTTATCACATATCAACCATATAATTTAACTTAAGCCTTAAATTTTAGATTATGATATAATAATTAATTGATCCCCAAGTGACTTCTCAACAAACTCTCCCCAGTTTTCTACAGGGATATTCTTCTGCAAGCATTCCTGATACAAATGAAAAATCGAAATGTTTTTCGCTGAATGATTATGCCCTAAGGCAAGTTTCTTTTTAATACACAAACTATAAAAATATTTTTCCTGTGTTTCAGGCTCATCTTCTACTTCAATATTTGGTTTATTAGAACTTGCATCATAGCTTAATTCAGAAAACATAGAAATAAATGAACTTTTATGATCAGCACTTACATTTAGTGTACTGTCAATTATTTCAAGAATGTTTCTTTCTTGGATATTTAGTCTTTCAGGTACATCTGAAAGACCTTCTACAATTTTTTCTAGTCTTTGAGCTAGAATAAGTATAAATTGATTGTTTTTATTGTTTTTAATAATAGAGTTTATTCTGCTGAAAATCTGTGGCAATGTCTATGTAAATCTTACACTTGTACCCTCACACATACTTTTACCTATATCTTCTAATTGGATTAACGCATACTCATGTCTTAAATCAGCATCAAGCTTATATTCCCTTATACTAAATACCAGCTTATGCACTTTGTCCATAATTTTATCTAAATTTGTTTCAGGATTGCAGCATATTCTAGAATGATAATCAACTTGGTTTATTGGTATACTCTCATAGCAATTCACACACATGAATACTTCTTCAGCTCTTAATGTTGCTGCCATAGAGTCAATTTCATATTCTCTTATAGTATTTAAAGCATTTTCATCTAATTCTTTAAGATGAATTTGTTCTTGTCTCTCAGAAGTTTTTACTTCAACTGAGGAAATGCCATCTTCGAACAGATAGTGAGATAGTTCACCACTATTTCTAGATCTTGAAAACATATCCCGAGATGGGAAAACTGATATAGAAGTTGATGCTGATATGCTCATCATGCTGTTTTGAAGTTTTTTTTTCATCAATTTTTTTATAATCAACTGTATTTCGATATAAACCATTTGAATTTTGATTGTGTATTAAAATAAAGAGAGCCTTTATAATTTTTGATAAGAAAATGAAAGGAATACTAAATTTTACTATAAAAAAAAGGTATTTTCGATAACTTATATATGAAATTAAAAGATTTTAATGTAATTTTTAGTTTATATTGAAATTAATATGTCAAAAAATCATTTGTGCTTAAGTAGAGTTCTATGATGATAAGAGTTATTAAGATTTTTATCATGTTATAATGATAAAAATGTAAATATTTACATTGGAAATTTGACTATCCTCATACGATTGCTAGCAGAGCGTGTTGACATCGTCCCAATACTTTGCAGTGATTTACCAATTTTGCTACTCAGCATTCCTATAGATTGTATAGACCGTCTTGGCAGAATTTTATTTTTAAAAATATGCATTCCGCTTATCCCAAGCCTTCCTCTATCTTTAGGTAGTTCTTGTAACAAAGGACTTATTGATTTCTCTTTATATTTAGAAACATTATAAGATATCATAGATGAATTAATCTGAGCCTCTCTTTGTTTAAGTAACTTCAAAGCTGCAAGTCTAGCAGTTTCTTGATCACTCATAAGTCCACCCATAGCTTCTTCTCCTCTAGGTGTTGATAAATATGAACTTAATTGACTTGAAATAGAGAAATCTGTAGATAATAAATTCATACATTTTTGTCTGATTAGGATTTTTTTGAATCTTCTACATTTAAACATGTATTTTCTAAATGTTATTCTGTTCATTTTCCAAAATCTTTTTATTGATATTATGGCTAATCTTTCTCTAATTTTTTGAACTTTGTCTTTATGTTTTTTTTCTTCTTTTAAGATTTTTGCGTGTTCTTTTTTTATTTGGCAAGTGAATACCCTTAGACCTTTTCTTAAAGCTATCCGGGATATGGTTTTTTTGTTTTTTGTTAGGATTTTATATGCCTTTTTTATTCGGTTAATTTTTTCGCGGAATTTAGCCCGTTTGTATGCTTTTTTTATAGTGGTTGCAGCGTCGTAGGCTGCATTACCTAAGTTCCAAAATATATAATAGGACTTTTGCTCTAAAAATGATAGATGAGAACTTATTATTTTCTCAATACTTGAAAAATTTGAGTCTCGCTTGTACCTTTTCGCTATAATTTCTTTAGTTTTTAATTGGATTACTCTGGCTGCTTGGTCTTGTTTATTAAGGACTTGTTTACGATTAGCAATATCGCTTTCTATTTGAGTTATGAGGTTTTGTTTATTTTCTTCGATCCCAACAAGGAATGATATATTTTTCCTTGATTTTTCAACTTTTTCCAGCTCCAAGCTTAGCCGAAAAAACTTTGAAGATATTTTCTTCTTTTTTAGTGTTTCTTTTTGCATAGAGTTATCTTTAAAAAGTCCAGGTAAGGTCAATTGTTTAGCCATTTATAAACAATAACAGTTTGTATTTTTATTATTAATATATTAAGTTTGAATAAAGTTTTATTACAATTACTAAGAATATGCAGATGACTAGGAGATATGAATGTTAAAAGTTGACGTGATTTTTTTGAATGATTACTGAATGTGTTGATTTTTTATAAAGTTTTTTTTATGTTTTTTAGTTAATTGTCTGGAAATTTTGCAAGATCTTGAATATT
This sequence comes from Stentor coeruleus, assembly GCA_001970955.1. Lineage (NCBI taxonomy): Eukaryota > Ciliophora > Heterotrichea > Heterotrichida > Stentoridae > Stentor > Stentor coeruleus. Next base: position 14,022 of record MPUH01000367.1, on the reverse strand, counting down.
ATAATCTATTAAATATATGTTCCCTTTAAAATCATAAAAAAACTAAACTAGTTTTTATCATAAAAGCAATGTTTTTTGGTATATAAATAAGTTTTAAGAAACCTGAAGAGATATAATCCCACCTTCTAATTATATTTTTTAACAATAATATTCCCCAAACTTCAAACTTTTGTATATTCTTTACTTATCCTAAAACTCTATATTTATATTAAAAAATGCACGCCAAACACAAATTCTTTATTGGAATAATATCATATAAAGAAACGAAATATTAAACCCATCATCTCTTTTCAAAGTACAAAATTCCTAAAAAAAATACTATAATTTATCGTTGTGTATATTAAAAGTCACAATATACATCAATAATCCTTATTTTATTTAGCAAACAACTAAAAAACCTTTACACCTTAATAAAAAAAACCAGATTATTAAAACCTTCCAACGATAATATTTTCCTATATTTAAAAATTAAAATAGCCCTGCTCCATCTCTATAATAAAACTTGCACAATTTTTCTCAGCCATATTTACAACTTTTTTAAAAGCTTAATTGTTGTCAGCTAAAATCTGTTATAATGGAAAAAATCCTAAATGATATTTCAAAATTCTCATCTGAAGATACAATAAATTTCCTCAACGCCCAGCTTGAAAAGTATTTCAGATACAAACATCAAAAAAAAGCTATGATTTACAACAGGTCTCAAACATCTATAAGCATGACTTCTGCTCATAAAATCCGCCCAGGTTCTCGTGATCTTCGTGATAACAATACACGTAGAATGACTCAAGAAATCAACCCGATACGTTTATCTTTTTGTAAAACCCCTAAAGGGAAAACACACTCATATGAAATTGATATAGCGCTTATGATACATAATATATTCAGTAAAATCGGAGAGCAATATACTAACACCTATCTGGTGCAAATGAACAGTGAAAAAACTTGTAATATATGTTTGATAAAACAGTTTTTCCTTGACTGCTTTGTTTCAGATGAAAATTTAATGAATATCCTTCTGAAACCTATTTTAAATGCAGGTAAGGCAAGCTCAGAAACTTTTTTCAACTGTTTTGAGCAAATCCACATTGGGTCTCTAAAAAAAACCTTTAATTCAAAAAAATTACACAGAATGAAAAACAATAATTTTAAAATACACAAAATGCTATGTAAGAAATATATAGTTTTTTTCTCAGTAGTGAATTTTTATATTGGCGAAGATTTAGATAGAGAAAACTTGGGTAAAGTTTTAAGCATGGCTGAGAGAAGATCAAAAATTTATTTAGATAATGATGTTGAAGATATCATGGATAGAATCAACGAAATACACTATTCGCCTGTGCATAAGATATCCTTTAATGATTTTTATAAAGTAATACTATCAATGGACTTTTCATAATTCCAAGCCTTAATGCACAAATAAAACCTATTATATCATAAGTTTCCCATATATCTTTAATCCAAAAATACCTTCTAATATAAAAAACTACAGATAATCATTAGCGAAATCCTTTGATTTCCTCATTTAAAGCATTATTATAAGCTAAANATTAGCGAAATCCTTTGATTTCCTCATTTAAAGCATTATTATAAGCTAAAAAACACAAAATGCTTTAAATATTAATATTTCTTATATAAAAACTATATAAAATATGAGTAATAAAATCAAAGACCTTATAGAAAGAATTGAACTAGAAAAGAAAAAAATCTTATTTCTTTCTAATAAGTGTATTGAGTTTATTATTATTATATATCCTAATTATATCCAAAAACTTGTAGACTTTTTGAGTCGGATAATGGAAACAATATTACAAAAATTATCACTTCTGCTTCTTTAGAACGATTTTTAAGGAGTATTTTATATGAAAATCTTAGAATTTGTTTCAATTTTCACTATCTAGGGAGATTTCATTTGAAAAGTATTGATATAATTTCAACTGGGGATATTAGGAAATTATTTAAATTTTAGGGAAAAAGATGCTAAAGATATGAACAATTTGGAGGAAGGACTGATCAAAGCAATTTTATGCGTATTATTAATCTTGGAAAGAAATATCGTAATCTAAAAAATGCGAACAATATCTACTAATCGGGAGAAAGCTAAAGTAGTTCAGAAATAATATAAACCTCTTGAGGAGTTGATTAAAAAGATTGTTGTATTAATGGAAAAAAGTGTATAATGGTATTTAAATATTTCTATATATTTGCAAAAATTAATAAGAGAAACTTAGTATTACAGATGAAATTTCTTGATAACAGATTTTTGCAATAGATTCACACTGATTTTTATATTATAAATACAGGTATATATGATAATTGATATTATCTTAATAGTCCATAAAATCTTCAATAATTTCTATGGCGATTTCCTATATTATTTTATTCTTTCATGAACTCCAAGGTCATTTTGAAGAAACTCAAAAAGAAAGAAAGTATAACAGAAAAAGACATAAATCACCTAACAAGCTTACCCAAGGAAGAGATGGAGCAAGTAACCCAAAACCTAAGTATTGTGCAAAAGGAAAAAATATTAGAATTATTATGTACCCCAAAAGCCCCTGATTGGATAGAAAATACTGTTAAATTACATTTTAGTACCCCATCTCTAAACTATTCCTTACCAGAAGTTAAAGAAAAAAAAGATTTCAAAAGAATAGTCAAAATGATCATGATCTCAGCTGGTGATACTATGAATCCTAATAAAGAAACTATAACTCTTATTCATGATCATATACAAGAATTCTTAATTAATCATTCTCTCCTATCGAAAAATGCTCTAACTAAAAAGTTCAAATCAGTAATCGCTAAATATAAGACAGGGCATAAAATAACTGCAGTTCTAAGTGATGTGGATGATAATCCTGAAAGTGAAGGGGATGTTGAAGAATCTAAAGACATGAAAAATGTTGAAAAACTACAGTTTAATGATTTAAGGACTAAAGATATGTCAGAAGAAGATTATCTTAAATTTTCAGAGTGTCGGAAAGCATCTTTTTTAAAACAAGGCCAAAATAAGTTTCTTAAGTGGATAAGAGGGAAAAAATATCCGAAAATTTTCAACTGGATAGGCAGAGAAAAGATTATAGAAATTATTGAAAAAGCTAATAGAGCTAGGAGTGAAGATGGCAAGTTGACTATTCTTCAAACACCTTTAATCCCTGAGGAAATTATGTTTAACTGATTAACTTTTTTTTTATATTGAATTTGAAATTGTATGATTTTTTGGTATTTTAATATGATAATAATGATAATGCTCGAGATAATATTTTAGCTGAATATGCCCTTTCTAGTATTCAGTTATCACTATGGAATTTAGGCAAATATGATTTCTTATTACTTTACTAAGAGTTTCTAAATTTCTAGTTAGTACTTTAATTAAAAAAATCATGTTTTTATTAGTTTTTTAGGCAATACCTAAAATCCAAGCTCTACAGATGTTATGATCTCTGTTATATTTATGTTTTCCTATCTTACATTTATCAATCTGCACAAAAGTTTCAGGAAAATCAAATTATCCATTTATATTAGTGGCTCGAAAAATCTATAAGTAAAAATGAAGATATAATTTACTGTTTAGGTAGAATAACATAGTAGAATATATCTTGAAAATTTTATAAAAATGATATTCATTTAATTTTGTATCATTATAACTAATAAACTTCAAAAGTCATAATTATATTTAATATATGTTAGAATAATGAAGATATACTTTTATGTGATTTTAAGTACACTAAATATGCTGATGCTTAGGATTTTATTTGTTAAAACATACATAAAACATATTTTAGCTCAATTATTCAACTTTTTTATATTTAGATAATAAAAATCTTTGAATTAGTAGTAGAAAGGCTTAGTTTAAAAGCAAAAATCATTAGAAACTTAAATTTTGATGATTTATGTGATTTATAACAACTTCTTTATTGAAAGTTTTATATTAAAATATAAAATTGCAATTTGTCTATATTTAAATAATTTTAAATTCGAAACTATTACCTAGTTCAATAGACTTGTACTTTAAATAAGTATTTTCCTTAGTCAAATTTTAAGATTCAATTTCATATATCTAATAATTATTTTTTAAGTCAATTTATTTTATATATATTTATCTTAGCCAGTCAACTAGAGTTTTTTAAATATATTTTTAAGAAACTAATTTGTTTTAATGCAATACATATAAATTAAGTATCATTATTATAGTTTTATGCCAATTAGTTTTTATATATATTCAATCTAATAATTCTTCTCAATTTCAAATAATAGCAACAAGAAAAAATCTATAATTTATGTTTTTCCCTAGTCCTTAAGTTAATGAAATATAGGTATCTAGCATATCTTCGTTAAAAAAATGATATAATAATATCTTCAAACTTCTAGTGTTTAATTTTTGATCATGATTAACATTTTTTATTTTCCATAAGTGTTTAATTATATTTTATTGATACAGATTTTATATTTTATCACGCTTTGATACAAGATGTTTCATGCTAAAAAGTCATATAATAGAATATGAGATTAAAGCTTTGTTATAAATTTTTTTCCAAAAAAAACTTCACTTAAATTTTCCATTTTACTATGAAAATCTATTTGTAAAATATGCTGTAATGATTGTTTATAAGAAAGAATTATTAGAAGATATTTAATAGAAATTAAATTTTAAATTGACAATAACTATAGCTGATTTTAAAATAAAGGCGGATATTTTATTATTAATTAGCATGTATATGAAATAATGAAACTAATGATTAGAGAGAATATTTTTTTAAAGGTTTATTTATTAATGACTATAACATAAAAAATACTAGAAAATAGTTTTACATCATATAAAATCCTATATACTTATTTTTATCATATACNTTTTACATCATATAAAATCCTATATACTTATTTTTATCATATACATTAAAGCTAACAAAAAAACATCTTGCAAATTTACATATATATTATTATTCAATTTCCTTAAAATTATTTTCCTATCACAAACTACCTTCCTCAGTTTTTATGATAATTTTTTTCACTATTTCCGCATATCACCCATCCCCAAAGAGTCAAACACTTTAAAAGTCTTATCAATAAAAAGTTTAGTTTTATAACAAAAATGACTGAAAAAAATCGTTAATTTATTGAATTTTAATCAAAAAGCAAACATAAAAGCTATCAAAATATATTCTTTCCCTAAAAGTATTATAAAAAAATCTATCATATCCAAGCCTAATTTGATTTGAAGTCTATAATAAAAAATAAAAATTCTCAAGGAAATTTATTACAATTTGTTGTGATATGACTCAAAGAAAGAAATAGATTTCAAGTAGAAGATTATATAGTTTAAAGCTGAATAAAATTGATATAATCAATAACAAGAACTTGAAAAGTAAGAAGATTTGTTAATTGTACAGCAAATGGCTCTATAAATAAATCACAGCTTAAACCTTCTGTAATACTTATTGTTTAAACTTAATCATAAAAACATTCAACTTTTGTGTGCTTTTAAGTAAACCTTAAAGATAAAATACCTGCAAAATTTTCAAGACTAGTGAGTTTAATCACTTTGAAGTAGTGATTTTGCTAGTATAAAGGCTGCTTATAAATATCAATTTTATATATAATGTAACTAAAAAGCATAAATATTATATAAAACACATGCTCTTTGGCAAATCTTGGGAATTGTTAATTCCTCACTGACTTTCTAATTGCAAAGAAAAAGTTGATATATTTTCCAGTAACGTTTTGATTTTCGGTAAGTTATCATTAGATAGAGTCATGGAAAATTAAATGCTTATATACGATTTTCTTTGTGCAATACAAAGAATTGCCAGTGTAAACATTTTACTTATAAATAGAATAAATCATGTATATTGTATTATATATACTGAAACTATACTGTTGTTAGGTCTAAATATAGTCTTAGTTCTTTAAAATATTTTCTGAATAACGAAAGCCACGTCACAGCTTACAAATTTTCAATATTTACATCCTGATTTTATTGACACTTTAATTAAATCCTTTATGTCGATATACAATATAATATTTTGTAACCAATTCCAAGCTTTTCAGAATATGTTTAAGTTCCACTAAGATCAGCTGATCTTTCCATAGAGTATAATTTATAGAATAAATTATCGGGGTTATTAAAATAACTTTGCTTCTAATTCAACTGAACTAGCCTTGTCAAGCGAACAAAAAATTGTGGCCCTGATAACTCAGGGAGTAAAATTATCTCTTCTCCAGGGTCTACAGTGTATTCTTGTATCTCTCTTGTGTGTTGTTTTAATAAACTTGTCAGCTGCTTAGTTATTACCTTTAACTCTTTGAATTCATTTTGTTGTCGATACCAGGTAATGAGCCCCTGGTGAATCTTTTTATGATTAGACAACTGGCTGCTTTGCCTGAAAGCTTTACCACAAAGTGGTTCTTTACACACATAAGGTTTTTCTTGCGTATGGGTGTAACGGTGTTCCTGAAGATTTTGTTTGGACGACAGATACTTGCCGCATTTTCTACAACGAAAACGCTTTACTTTGCTATGATTCGATTCGATGTGTCTGCGTAAATTGTATTTACTACTGTAACTCTTGGTGCAACCCATAAACTTGCACTGAAATTGACTGGGATGAGTTGACATTTACTGTGAACTGGCTTATTATTAACCTTTTTAGTTTACTAATTTGTAAATTTTATATAAAAGGACCAGTGAGAAGGCTGAACAACTTTGATTCCCTTATTCTTGAAGTGTCAATATAGAGTCTATAACAAGAAAAAATGAAGCTTTTGTTTTTATTCGCTTTATTTTTAGAAAGTTTGATTTGTGATGTTGAAATAGAATAAAATTTAGTTTAGTATTAATAAATCGACAAAAAATTGAATAATACTGGCAGTAATTATTTTTAGAGGTTTTAATTAAAATATTTGAAAGAGGTTTTGGTTAGATTTTGAGATATACCTTCAGATCCTTTTGGAAATCTACAGGGAAGATATAAGTTAAAAAATGTTCTATATGGAATTATTGGCTGAGATTTTTTATATTAAGACAATAAGGTGGTTTGGGAGACTTAGAGGAGGGGAAAAATTTTGTGAGATTATTGGGTTGAAATTTGTCTTGAATAAGGATTTAAGTTTTGTCAATTTCTAGCTAGGATTACTTGTTGGACTTAAGGTTTTAGTAGTTTTCTTTTTAGTTATTGTTTTTTTGGTGAATTTTATGGATTTGAAGCGATCAAGCTATTTCTAGCTTGGAAGCGTGGCAAGCAGGAACAAAACCGAATACCTAACAAGAAGCAGTTTCTAGAATTTAGCCTTTCCTGAAACGGCATCTTGCTTTAACATCAAGCCTTAAGTTTAATATATAATAGTTTCTCCCTCTGAAATTTATATAATCATCTCCTTTAACTTTATATACAACAAATTTTAGGTTTTCTACCCTCTGTGATTCATTATCTAAAGCATTTTTCACTTTTATAACTTTTATAGTTTAATCATAAAATTTGATATAAAGTCAATCAGAAATACTCTTAAAGCTCTTATCAACCCTTTAAACTTAGATATTTTGTTTTATAGCTTTGATAAACCTTGCAAAAAGTAATTCTGATGAGTAAGAATATTAGGATTTACTTTGAAAAATGTCTAATAAGAAGATCTTCTGAGGAAAAATTTTGTTTATGTAGTAAAATAAGATTTACAATCAAGGTTTAATGTTTTTATTACGAGATTTTAGATTTTTATAAAATGATTTTTTTGAGAATGTTAGTTGATATGTTTTCTAATGATACACATATTTAATCTGATTAATAAAGTATAAGCTTAGTTTTATTTGAAAGATTTGTGTTTGATAAAATGATAAATTCAGTTGTTGTGTTGATTTTGTTTGCTTATGATATGATGTCAATACAAAAAAAAATGCTTTTAATAGTTATATCCTGGTAAGTACCTGGTTTGATTAACCCTTTTGATATTAGGAATCCTAGTTTGTATAGAGAAAAAATGAAACAATTCAATACTTACTATAGGATTATAAAAAGATATTCTAATCTATCAATAAAATTTTACAAATGTATTCTGGTATGTATAAATCAAATAACTTTTATTATTTTGCTATATAGTACTTAAAACATATACTTTTTTAGATTTAACTAAATGTAAATAATGCTAAAATTATGTGTTTTACTAATATTGAACTTGTAATTATGTGATATTTAGATTTAACTAAATGTAAATAATGCTAAAATTATATGTTTTACTAATATTGAACTTGTAATGATGTGATATTTAGATAAAGCTTGATTTATTTATTCATTAATAATAATCATTAAAAAATCAAGTATTGGCATCTAAATCTGTTAAAAGTGTTCCTAATAAAAAACGTGATAGTATAAGGAAAAACAAAAAATAATTAACTTTACTGGAAAATGATTTAAATTATTCAATTTTACGTTTTTATTATTGTTTGTTTATATATTCAGCTTTATTTAATACTTTTTTAGAATATTTTTTATGATTTTCAAAGGCTGAAGCGGCTACTATCTTTATTACAAAATGTTTATTAGATTAAAATCATTTTTTGACCTGATAGAAGACCATACAATTATATCTAAAAAATCACCAAACACAAAAAATATAAAAAAAGTCAATTATACATGAATTATTAATAGTATATAATGAAAGTGAAATAATCTTATTATTATATATAACCATCCTAAATACAATATGAACCTTATACAAAAATACTAGCATAAAACTTATTGAGAGTAAATTATCATAAAATATCAACATAAACTTTTCTTACAACCCTAAACCTCTTTTCAAAATATCATCCCAACCTTTTCATACTCTTTATTTCCCACCTTTATTTAAACAACAACTTAACTTCTAAATCTATCAACCAATAATAATACGCACATATATTCTTACCCTAAACATAATACCAAAACCTTCTCATAAGTTTTTTAATAACATAATAAACCCTATAAAATCATCTCCTCCTATTCAAAAATTATCTTCAAAAAAAAAATCTATTCCAAAAGAACCTAAGTTTTTATAACAAACCATCTAATAAATATGCATAGGCGAACAATAAGTAAAGCTTCAGACGAGCTTCTAAAAGCTTTAAACATTTACACCCCTCCACTAGGTAAGATGGAGCAAGTAAGCCCTCAACAAATCAGTGAGCACTTAAAGAAAAAAGGTATATCAAACAGTTCAGATTTAGTAAGAAAACAATCTCATGTTTGTGAAGAAGAAAGCCATATCAGAAACATAATTGCTCAGAGAAAGGCAATTTCACCAGTGTCTTTGTCAGACCCTGAAACTAGCAATTCTCCTATATATCCTAATAAAAATCATCTAACGCAAGAAACTGAGAGGGTTAGTTTTAATACAAGTACAACAGCTTTTAGTGTAAATGAAGAAAATCCTATTAATAGAATACTTTATATACTTGAGACTGCAACTTCGAATGGAAAACAATTTCAAAGCATTAAGAAAGCTGTGGCTGAATTGATGGAAAAAAGTCCAGAACCACATTTTACATTGGTGTTAGATATGAGTAAAGGAGTTAAAGGAGTTTTTTATGTTGAAATGCTCACAGGGTATTTTCATAGAATTCTGNTAAGAAAGCTGTGGCTGAATTGATGGAAAAAAGTCCAGAACCACATTTTACATTGGTGTTAGATGTGAGTAAAGGAGTTAAAGGAGTTTTTTATGTTGAAATGCTCACAGGGTATTTTCATAGAATTCTTGGTACTGATGATTTACCAATTATCATTGCCCCGAGAAGGGTTAAAAGTTATTACTTGTTCGATAGTCAGCATGAGATTTTCGTAAACTCTACTTCAGAAAAGTTTGACGCAATTATGTTAAAGTAGGTCTAATTAGTCATTGTGAACAAAAGTAAATAATAAAGGATAAATATGAGTAATTAGATATAAAAAAATTGTTTGGTACTATAAGTTTATCATATCAAAAGCTTTTGGTAATTAGAGTAACTGATAATCAAGTTTTTATAATTTTTATAGATACTTTATAATGATTTTTTTGACTTTCTAATTGTTGAAATGATAACAGGATTATCTTTATAAAATAAAGAGATTTTTTTTGTAGTAAAAATGTTTTATGATTTAATAGTCATCTATAATTTAATGTGAAAATTTCTCTACTTATTTGCGAATTTATTATATCAAATTATTCTCTATAATAATAAATCAAAAAGGCTTCATTTTATAAAGCTTCTATATTTACTATTTTAAAAAAAATACTCTTTCTTGCTTTCTTCTATCAAATTTTCTTCGATTTTATTCCCTTAACAATTTCTCTTTCTTGTCTTTTAATGATCTAATTTTTCCCTTAAAATCGTAAATTTCTCTATATCTGCACTGCTAAAAATCTTCTGGCTTTTAAAAGACTTAATTTTTAATATCTTTAACTTAGAAGAAGATAAGCTTCAATTTACTTCTAAGATAGCATTGGCCTCTTTTTAAATACACAACAGGTAGTGTATTTCTACAGTTTATATTAATTGAATTAGTTTTAGATGATTCATACAATAGATTTTATTGCAATAGTTTTTCAATCATCTAAGGAAAATACAATAACTACATAAGAAAATTCTATTTAAATTTAAAATAACCAAAACTTGTAAATCATCATATTCTAAGTAAATGTTGTTAATATAATAAAAGCTATTTAAAGCATATATTGTATTTAGGACAAAGCCATTTATACCAAAGTCAAAGGTTTTAACTAAGGGTTGATGGTGTAGTGGTATCACATCTGCTTCGCATGCAGAAGGCCCCGGGTTCAATCCCCGGTCAATCCATTTTATATCTCCCCAGGTGAAATTTTTACATTAAAAATTCAGCATCCTTTTAAAAACATAAAAAAATTCATACTTTCATGCACTAACTTAAATAAAATATTTTTTATACAATTTTATACTAAAAAAAACAAAGATTGTTAAGCATAAGATAATCCTCAGCCACTTTACATCATTAACAGATAGATAACCAAGTTTTTACTGTTAAATTTTAAAATCAGATTATAAACATAAAAAATTAGAGAATAGTAAAATGCTATGATATGTCCTAAAAACTTAAAAAAAATACTGAGAATGAATTGAAAATCACTGAGAAAAAAATCGAAAATCACTAAGAAAACTAAATATTAAGAGCTCAATCATATGAAAAACTAAATTTTCTACTTAAATAATTTTCCAACTTAAACTTTATCAATAAATCCTACTGATTTTTTTTCTAAAACCCATATAATAAACTTCGTATTTAAAATCTTCTTATTTTTCAATCAAGTATAATAAATGGATAGAGAAACCATATACTTTTACGATAAGCCTTCAGACAAAGTTAAAGAAGAGCATATTTTCCTTAACAATTTTGCTTATTCTCCCTTTGTATTAGATGGGCTTGAGTATAAGACAGTAGAACATTTTTATCAAGCGAACAAATTTGTGGGAAGTCAGTTTGAGGCTATTCGCATTACAGAAACCCCTGATGAAGCTAAAAGACTTGCCCATTCTTATGAATATGATGAAAGCGAATGGGATAAAAGAAAAGATGAAGTTATGATGCGAGCTTTAAAAGCAAAATTTGAACAGCATTCTGAACTTAAAGAGCAACTTTTAAACACTGGAAATTTAAAACTTGTTGAAGATAGCCAAAGAGATTTATATTGGGGAGGATCTATGGAAGGTTCACAAAACAGATTAGGACAAATGCTTGAAGAATTACGATCAAATTATCGTAAAACTAATTAGCTATATTAATCATTGAATAAAGGCTAGGAATATATTTTTTTAACATAAAAATTCATTTAGGTTTATATTAGAATAGCATATAATAATGGACTCACTGAGAAACAAAGCTTATAGTTCAGAGCTTTTAAGCAGTAAAATGTCAATTGGATCTTTGGCATCTCCACAAATTAGTACATTTGATAAACTCCTTCAATTTGTTAGAGAAAAATACAATCAAAGACTTCGCGCGCTAGAAAGTGCAGGAGAAAACTATAAAAATCTATGCAGCCAAGATCCCGCTATTAAAGTTATGCGAGAAAGTGCGATTACTGAAAAATATGCAGATTCTCGCATGAATGAACTTTTTCACTCATCACTTATAACTGAAAATGAGCAAACAATAACTTTACTTCAAAATGAACTCATGCAAAAAAAGTCTGAAAATTTGAAACTGGAACAGCAACTATATTTCATGAAAGTAGAACTTGAAAAAACTGAAGATAAATTAAAATTAGGTAGTGACAGAAACTATTACATAAGTCCATCATCTAGAGAGAATTCTAAAGATCTTTACGAAAAAGAAAAACATAAAACTGAAGCTCTTGAGAACGAAATAGAAAGTATGAAAAATGAAATAACTAAAGCTCGAGAATTATATTTTGAATACGAAAAACTTCAAAGATATGTAGAACAACTTGAAGATGAGCGCGACAAATTCCATGAATCAGTAGGTCCTCAAAGTGAAGTTAAAACCATCATGGAAGCTCAAAAACAAGCAGGTGTCGAAACAATAAAAGAGCTCCAAACAGCTTTTAAGAAGAAATCCAAAATCTTTAAGAAAAAAATCTTAGAACAAAAGCAACACATAGAAAGCCTTGAAAACGACCTTAAAACTACTAAAAAAACTCGAAATCCTGAACCCCAACCTTTAGAAAATTCATCCCAACAAATACAGGAACTAAAAAATTATTATGAAAAACGAGAAGCTGAGGCTATAGAAAAACATAAATCACAAATTATCAGTTTACAAAACCAATTTCAAGAACTAATGGAAAAAAAAATCCAACAAATTCAAAGCCAAATCGACCCTAGACTAATGAATAACTCTATATCTCAAGAACAATATTCCGAAATTTGTAGGCAAAAAAAAGAAGTCGAAAACGAGTTACTTCAAATGAAAATTTCTGTTTTACAATATAAAGAAACTAAAAACGAAGGGTATGAAAAGGAAATCACAGATGCGAAAATCAAAATTTTAAAAGCTGATGAAAAAATTTCTCAACAAAATATGCTTATAAATGAATATGAAGAAGCTATACGGAAATATAAAGAAGGGATTTTATCAAAGGAAAAAGATATACAAACTTTAAAATCCTTATTACAAAACGACAAATCAAAAATCCATAAATCACAATTGCTTAAGCTTAAAAATATAACTTTTCTTATGTCCTCACAACAAACAAATATTAAAGCTGCGGTTGATAAATATATTAAAGAAATGGCTACTGAATATATGGCGAAAATAAAAGATTTTGGTGCTAAGCTTATAACCAAATCAAAAAGTCTTCATAATTCTAAAATGAGTTCAATGATTACTGAAAACAGGAATTTGAGTAATTTATTAAGAACAAATTCTGAAGCTTTTGATAGGCTACAGCAAGAAGTACAGAGTGAAGCTATGAAAATCAAAATGAAAAGCCAAAAAGGAATAGAAAAAGTTGTTAAAGAATGTAGGGAAAAATATGAAAAAGAAATTGAAGATTTAAGAGCGCAGATTGTTAGGCAAAGAGAAGAGTTAGAGAAAGTGGAAAATAGTGTTCAGTTTGCGAATCATCTTAATAAACAACTTAAGGATGAGGTTGATTGGTTGAGGAATGAAAAGGATAATATGAGAAAAAAACAGATTGCTATTGAGGAGAGGTTGACAACGCAGACTAGTGATTTTAGAGTTCAGATGAAGAATAAACAGAATGAAATTGATATGTTGAGAAAGACAATTAATTAATTATTTTATAGGAAAATAGACTTTGTATATGATTTTTTATATATTAGGAATTGAATAGAAGCTATTTATAGAAAATATAATGAGGTACACTTAAATATATGGTGTATTTTATTGTGATATATAATTATTTTATGATAGTAAAGAAATTATGACTATTTTAATTTGTATATAAGGTTTAAAGTGTGTGATAGTTAAGGTGGCATGGTTTAAACCTTGTCCAATTGAGGTTTGTTTGTCCTACGATCTCTTTCTTTGGGCAGATTCGGTATGTTAAACCACTCGTTGT
>MPUH01000366.1:0-60578 GCA_001970955.1 Stentor coeruleus | reverse complement strand
ATTTTAAGTTTGATGGATTAAGAAATTATATTAAATGCATATCTATTAATTAATTTAATAATAAGAACAATTTTGAAAACTTTATTCTATATAAAACTAATCATCTGTAATTTTCTATAACATTTTGAATAGTATTTCAAGCATTTTCAATCGCCATACAATCTTTACTCAAAAAAATAATCTCTTATATTTCAATCAATATCCAAATCTAATTTTTAAGATAAAACCCAAATTCTAACATTATACTTTTATAATAAAAATATCATTAAAAACTATATAAAAAATCATCATATGTTTATTATAAACAAATTATTTTTTCCACAATGGGGATTATTATCATTCCTGTTTTTTCATAACATTCTCATCTATTTATAAATTATCCTCCTCTCATCCATAAACAATCTCTTATTCTACCCTCAAAACTTAAACCACACAATTTTCATTAAAAAATCTTACCATAACCCCAACTCACACAAGCCGACCTCAAAAATCCTTATTTTTTACTCACAAATCCTAATAAAAAATCTTAAATTCCTGTTAAATCCTTTAAAAAATCTTAATTTTCCATTCAACCAACATAAAAGTCTTCCCTAATCCTAAAACTATTATTATTCTAATATGAATCTCTAATAAAATCATCCACTTAAGTTAATTATAGCAAGAATTAATTTAAGATGGTCTTGCCCTTGATTTTCTGGAAAACACATCTCTAGGAAATTTACTTTTCGGTAGGGTACTTTCAGTTGGTCTAAACGTAAATGATCCACTTTCCTCTGAAGCTCTAGGGGTAAAAGCAGGCAATCTTCTATGATTACTCGAAGTCCGTTTACAAACTTCAGGATCTTGACTTAAAAGTTTAATTTTCTGTTTAGTTTGATTGCTTTTTAACGTTTCTATTATAATCTCTTGCTTTTCTAAACGTTTTTTAAGCTCTTCTTGTCCTTGAATTAGTTGATTACAAAGGTCGCTTAAAGCTTTGATTTCATTACGTGGTACATAAGCCATATCACTATCATTAGAATAATTTGTTGATAAGAAGTTGTTTAAACATAACCTTGTTCTAAGCATAGGATCATCAGCTTTATTGTTTTGGAATGATAAAGGAGGTAACTCAGTTTTTGTTGATGGAGCTTTTTGGGATATTTGCCTTGGGGTTGAACGAGTTCTTATGATCATTTTATGTTGTTGATTATTATTATATGTATTCATATATTTGTATATAAAAATCTTGTTAACATTGAATACATTTCATTCATTTTTGATATGGTTTATAATGTAAGGCTTATAAAGTTTGAGTAAAGAGAAGAGGATTTTTTAAATGCATTTTTGGATGTGTAGGTTTTATTGGAGGATTGGAGGAGATGATTTTTAGGGTTTTGATAGAGGAAGTTTTGAAGTGGATTTTGAGGGAAGGAAGGGGCTGAGATAAATTAAGAGGGTTTTGTGGAATGGGAAGAAGAAAAAGAGTCCTTGGATGAAAAACCTTTGAGGGTGGATTGAAAATGGGTGCAGATATTGGGGTGTATGTAAAAAAAACAAGTTTTTGGAAAATTATTGGGAGATAGGATGGGATTTTGTTTTAAGTTATGTGATACTTTCATTTTAGTGTTAGAACATTAATATTTTGTTTAGAGTGAATATTGGGAATACTTTCTAATATGAAATAAGAAAATATATATATTAGTTTATGATATAGATTAAATGTGTTAATAATCATTTAACTTATTCTTTATCGTTTAATAAAAATCTAACACTAATACAAAATCTTCATATCACATAAAATATTCTTTTAATCCTCTACCAAATCACAAAAAGCTTTACAAATCTTCGAATATTAAAAATTCTAACATCTAATCATCTCCTTCTCTCATTAACACCTTTCTCTTTTTTTTTCATATTCAAACCCATCTTCTAAACAAAAATCATTAACACCTTTTTTCACAAATCCAAAACCAAAAAACTATAACACCCTAACACCCAATATCTCATAAAATAATCCTTTGACACAATCTTCAACTTCATCAAAAACCCCCATAAAAATATCATCCGACCTTTCCACTTCTAATCTAAATCCTCCTCCTAACAATCCGTGAAATTAATTAGAAAATGTCTGAGGACATAATCATGTTACAAGAGCACATCAAACAAAGAAACCTCAAAGAAATCCGCTTATCCTGTATGAAACCTTCTGGTATAGGAGACATAAAACTTAGACGTAAAATCTGGCCTATGTTATTAAAAGTAGATGAAAACAAAGACTTACTAGCCGACTGGAAGTCAACAATCCAACCAAACGAGTACACTGAAATAATCCAACGAGATGTTAATCGATCTTTATTTGGCTTAGACATAACCGACCCTTTCACAGAAGAAGAAAGATTATTCAAAAGAACCCAATTATCCAACATAATAAATGCAGTAATCAACAAAAACCCAAACCTCCATTATTTCCAAGGTTTCAATTCAATTTGCACAGTATTCTTATTAGTAGGTGATGAAGATCTAGGTTTTAAAATGAGTTATCAATGTGCAGAACTCTTTATAAAAGACTCTATGCGGAAAAGCTTTGAAGAAGGTGTTTCATTAGAAATGCTTCTTATATATGAATTATTAGAAAAAGTTGATAATAAACTTACAAAGAAACTTAGAGAAATATATACTGTGGAAACTAATATTAATTCACCTATGTTTAGTCTTTCATGGGTTTTGACTTGGCTTTCACATAATATTCACTCATTTGATAAACTTTGTAGAGTTTTTGATTTCTGTTTAGCATCACATCCTTTAGCCCCAGTTTATATAGCCGCAGCGATAATTTTTATAGAAAAAGATAGTATTATGAAATGTACGGATATGCCAGAAATACATCAATATTTTCATGATTTGGTTTCACATATTGATGTTGAAAGAGTTTGTGATCAAAGTTTGAATATGATGGCGACTTTTAACCCAAATAAACTTGTTTATAGAAGTGCTAAGAAATTCCATGATGAGTAAGGTTTATGCAGCTCTCCACTTTATTTTGATTGTGAGTTTCAGGATATATTAAAGCATTTGCCTAGGAATAATACTGTGAATTGGTTTGTTGTTGTTAGTGTGACTGTTTTAATCCTAGCGATTTCTTATGCGTTATATGATAATTTATCGTTTTTATTATATTAGAGAGTTGTATAGGAGATTTCATTGAGCTGGGTGCAGGATGTTAACTTTTAACACACTTTTACATAAAATTTTCAATACTTTTAATAAACCCACTCTAACTTTATTTCTTATTTAAAACATAATCACACCATTTTCCCTTATAAATCCCATAACTTCCACTATAATAATCAAAAATCAAATAATTAAATCTATAAGTAAATCTTCTCATCATAAAAAATCTTTCAAACAAAAACCTTCTTTAAATAAACCACAAACTAAAAATCTTATCATTTACAATCTAAAAAAAATGAATAAATATTCAAAATCTTCCTATTTGCCAAACGAAATCCTTGAAGAACTCACAGTAACACTCCAAGACATCGACGAAAAGTATAAAAAAGTCCAAAAGCTCAAAAGTCTTCTTTTTTCCCAAGACCAAAGAACTCATTCGCCAATATCTTCAAATTCTTATGCCGCAAGATATCGAGAACAAAGCCAAAAAGCTATAAGAAATATTAAACCTATCCCTGACTCATATCAAAAAAAACCTAAACGAACTATCTCTAAATTAGAACTAAATGACCATTTTTCCCCAACAAATGAAGTTCTCGAAACTGAAGAATCAGAAACCATCATACAAGATAAAGAAAAAGAATTAAGAGCTAAAGCTGATAAATGTAAAGCTAGTGAAAAAAGACTTAGACAACTTGAACTTCAATTATCAGTTGAAACAAAAGAACTTGAGCTTATAGAAAAAAAACATATTGGGCATATAAACAAATTAAACAAAGAAATAACTGAAGAAATCTGTAGAGGACAAGTACATGATATAATAATAAAAACTATGGATGCTATTATAAATAAAAAAGATACACAGATTCAAAGCCAAAAAGTTCCAATAAAAGAAAAATTGATATCAGCTTATAAACTAATTACTGACTTAGAAACAACAAAAAATAACCTTATACAAGAAAGTATAGAATTAGATAAATCATATACCCAATTACAAAGAAAAGAACAGGAACTTGATGAAATATTAAAGAAATTTTCTATGGATACAAGAACACTTCAGAATTCTAAACATGAATTTACATATAAACAAAAAGAAGATATTATTAAAGCTAAAGAAACAGGATGTTTAGAAAGAATCAAAGCTTTAAGTCAGAAGAAAAATGAACTTGATATAAGAGAACAGAAACTAGAAATAAAAGAAAGAGCTGTTGAAACTGCGAAAAATGCTAAGACTAAAGATGAAGTTCCTATAAGAGAAAGGAATTTAATGATAAGAGAAGCGAAAAATAAAGAAATTGAAGATGAGTTGGTTTTACAGGAACAGGATACTGAGGCTAAGCGTAAAGAACTTGTTGATAAATGGGAGAAAATGATATCAAAAACTGATGATTTAAATAGAAATGATGTGAAAAATACGATAACTTCAAGTGAAATTGATGAAAAATACAAGGAATTTGCTGCGTATAAAAAGGATTTAGAAAGTAAATTGACTTCACAAGAAACTTCTTTAGCTAATCAGGAAGTTTTGTTAATAAAAAAAATACGTAAACTTGAAAGTTTAGCTGAGGAATTGACGAGAAGGGAAAAAAGTTTGAAAAAAAATGAAGATGAAGTGCAGAAGTTTATGAATAGTCAAGATAGAAAAGATGAATATGAAACATATGAAAGTTTAGATGAAGGTTTTGCTGCAGCTTTTATTGAAAGGCAGAATAAACGTAAGGAAGAATTGGAGGAGATTACTAGGGAAACTCAAGAAATATCTTCAACACTTTCAGGGTTTTTATCTGAGCTTAATTAATATTTTATATGTTTTTAAAGGATTGGATTAAAGGTTGGGATTTTTTTAAGAGTAGAGAATGAATAGGCTATTTTTGGGTTTTATTAGTGGCTTAAGATAGAAATTTTGTTTAATTTATTAGAGTTTTCTGTTAAAATTTTGAATTAGATTGGTATAAATTGTATGAAGATAATTACTAGAGAAAATTTTTTATAGAATAAAATGATATATGATTTGGAAATTAAAATATTTAGATTCTCAAATTTATATCTTTTAACCCAAAGACTGTCGTAAAGAAGTTCAATAACTGCAAGGTTCTTTATGAACTAAGATTTTTAAAATTTTAATAATTTTTTTTGAAATAATGAATGGTTATAGACATAAATATCCCTAGCATTTCAACTTTATGCGAAATTTTCAAGCATTTTCATCTGAACTTTCTTCTATAAAATACTTACAAGAATTAAATTGAATGCCAACTCAATGATATACTTTCACTATCAGCAAAAAATGAACTATCAAGAAAGAATTTAATTTTCAGATGCACAAAATTTTTATGCTTAAATTGAAATTTGATTAAGAGAAATACTACTAAATATCACAAAATATTAAGTAAAATCTAGATAAATTATTTATACAAACCTTTAGAGTGGTTAATCAAAACTAAAAATGAGGAAGAATTTAATTATGCTTATGAGACAATGAGTCATCTATATTCTTCCACAAACAAACAAAAATATCGCACTAAATATTTTCGAATTTTTATGTGAAAAAAGTATCAAAAATAATCTCTAGATGTATTTTCTTAGATTGTTATAACTAGATTAAATAATTATCCTATTAGTTTATAAAAATTAAGAATCAGTTCATTTTTACGATATCTTCAAAAATTTTAAAAGATAGCTTGAAATTATATTTTCATGATAATTTTTTTTACTTACAACATCCTTATCACAGTATCCAAACTCTTAATAAACCACAAGTATATTAATCATAAATTACTGTCACAAATAAACACACATTTCTCATCTAAACTTTCACTTATCTCATAATCCTAAAAACTCCTCATCTAATGGCTATATAAATATGAGCTTCAAAATCGCAGGTTCAGACTTCATCTTCGAGAAATCAGGCAAGCTCCGTGACGTCTACAAAATTTCCAAAAAAGTTGGTGAGGGTGCATTTTCAAGTGTCCGTAGAATCAAACATCGAGTCACTGGAGAAAAGCGAGCAGTCAAGACAATTCACAAAAAGTCTTTAAGAACCGAAGAAGAAAAAAATATGGTTTTCAATGAAGTTTCAATACTAAGATCATTAGACCACCCTAATATAATCAAACTTCATGAATACTATCAAGATGAAATGAATTACTATATAATCACAGAATTTTGTGGTGGTGGAGAGCTTTTTGAACGTATTCTTTCTCAAGGGAGTATAAGTGAATCTGTAGCAGCTGAATATATGAGACAGATTTTTAGTGTTTTAGTTTATTTAGAAGAAAAAGGTATTGCCCATCGTGATTTAAAACCAGAAAATTTCTTATTGAGTAGTACAAGTGAAGATGCTTATTTGAAAATTATTGATTTTGGATCTTCACAGTTTTATAGACAAGGAGAAATTATGACTAGTAAAGTTGGGACACCTTATTATATACCCCCAGAGGTATTGAGGAAGTCGTATAATTATAAGTGTGATATGTGGAGTTCTGGGGTGGTTATGTATATTTTGTTGTGCGGATATCCACCTTTTGGAGGGAATACTGATCAGGAGATATTAAAAAAAGTATCGATTGGAAGGTTTTCGTTCCCTTCACCTGAGTGGGATGATATTTCTTTTGAGGCGAAGGATCTTATTGAAAAACTTCTTACGATGGATTATAATAGAAGGTTTACCTCGCGACAAGCTCTCGCTCATTCATGGATAACCAATGCAAGCAGAGCCCCAATAAACAGAAACTCAGCAGGGCAGTTATTCAGAAACCTAAGAGGTTTCCGCAGTGAACAAATGCTAAAAAAAGCAACAATCGGCTTCATAACATCCCAACTAGCAACCAAAGCTGAAAGAGAAGAAATGATGGAATTATTCCGATCTTTAGACACAGACAATAGTGGAACATTATCAGCCAAAGAGTTAAAAGAAGGTTTTTCTATCCTTTTTGGCAACGAAATCAATGATGTTGATGGGGAGGTTGAAAAAATTATGAAACAAGTTGATTTGGATGGGTCTGGGGAAATTGAATACAGTGAATTTGTTTCAGCAACATTAAATAGACAACAATTATTATCTAAAGAAAGACTTGAAATGGCTTTTAAGGCTTTTGATTTAGATCAAAGTGGAACGATTACAGCTAATGAGCTTAAGCAAGTACTTGGTAAATCTCATAATTACGATGAAGAAATGTGGACTAAACTTATAGCTGAGGCTGATTTGAATGGAGATGGGGTTATTGATTTGACAGAATTTACTAAGATGATGCTCGCAACATTTTAAACTTTTAAGTTAGTTCATGGTAAAAAATATTTGTTTTATATAAGAAATGATAAAGAAATCTATACTAAAATTAATTAAAAGGACTAAAGATATTCGCATTGTGGGTCGTTACTTTCATCAGGTAAAGTACAAGTTATGCATTTAATATCGGCACAGGAAATACTTTTTGGATTATTATATGACATCCAACCAAGTATTGGGTTTTCAAAGTCTAAAAGATAGTATAAGTCTATGAGTTTTGTTAAAGGCATAGTTCTTGAATAATTCCCAGGCCAATAATTATTATCCCAATTTTGCTCACTTATTTCAATATCATCATAACTCACTTTATTTATAATTCCAACATGACCAACTGGGTTTTCTTTAGTACGTTTATATATTATTAAATCTCCTGGTGAAGGTGGACATTGAGAACCATTTGGGATTCTGTAAAGATTAATTTGCTTGCTGTTGTCAGAAGTTAATGATAAATAATCTAAGTGCCAAATATCAGATGCACAGTCAACACTAACAAAAGTTAATGATTGGGTTATGATTAACCATCTTCTTGAATACTCAACGCATTGCCATTTCAAGCCCGAGTAAATATTTCCGACGTAGGAGTCCTCATCTGAAACATAGTTGCAGTTACCGTTTGAATATCCTGGAACCCCACTGTTAGATCCAAGATATGTGCCAAACGGAGTAATATCTGGTTCTGATAATGCCAAAGAGTTAAGAACTAACAATGAAATCAGCAACATTTTATTATATTACCTTACCATAAAATATCCATCCGCTCTACTTTCTAATAATTTACGATAACTTTACATAAATTTAACTATAACGTCTCTAAAATCATTCGAATCCACAACTTCTACAACAACAAAAAATTCTTTCAATAAAATCTCCCCTCCACTCTAAAGCCCCTTTCTTACATGGAAATCATCATACAAAGCCACTTAAATCCACATCTAAAAAACTATCACAACACATAAGCCATACCCAAAAAACTCACTACAACAATTTTAAATCTAAATCCTTAATCATAATTAAATATAAGAGCAATAAGGATCCACTGTATTATCTCTCTTTGAACAGCTATCACACTTCCTATCATAGCATTCTTCCTTATACTCTCCATCATAATAACTCATCCATCCAATAATGGGATAATCATTATCTATCAAATAATATTTCCCATCAGTAACATTTAATGGAAGTTCCCTTGAATAATCTTTAAGCCAAACATTATTATCCCAATTCTGTTCTCCAACATAAACTGAAGTTTTAGTAGTATTAACAACAATAGCAACATGTCCAACTAGATTTCCAACAACTCTTTTATATATAATCAAATTTCCAATATCAGGTGGACATACTGATCCATTTGGTATTCTAAAAAGTGCAAGATTTTTTTTGATATTGTTTGGCTCATTAACTTTTGAAACTTTGTCTAAATGCCATATATCTGAAGCACAAGGGATACTTTCAAAAGTTATATTACGGACTGTAATAAGCCATCTTCTACAGTATTCAACACATTGCCATTTCATACCTGAGTAGATGTCATTGATATAATTTGATTCGTAGGATATATATGAGCTATCTCCATTAGAATAAGCTATTACCCCAGAATTTGAACCTAAAATATCACCGTAATGGCTGCTGGAAACTTTTATTGTTGTTATTGATAGAGATACGAAGAATACCCAGATAAACATTTTTATTAGAGAAAAAGTAGTTTTTTTAAGATTCAAATAAATGGCATATTGTTAGAGAGATATATATAATTTTAACTTTTTGAAGAGGGTTGGAGATAAGGCTTATAGGTTTGATAATATATTAGAATTTTTCTTTAGAATAAATATTTTTTGGTACTAGTTCGATAGTATATAAGTAATCTATTAACCCTATTCCTATTGTTTTTTGTGTAGTAATTAAAAATCATATGCAAACTAAAATAAAATAAGCAAAATCTCTTAACCCAACGAAAAAACTCCATAAACTCACATCTTTACTCTAAAAACCTTTCAATACAATAACCCTCAACCCATTTATCTATTAAAAAAAACCCTTTAAATATCACTATAATCTACTATTTTCCTCCTCGCAGTCCTCCTAGTAGGATCATCTAAATCCTCATAATTCTCATTAGCCTTCCTCGGTTCCCACTTCCTCCTATCATGAAACCTCATTGAATCATTGGCAAGTATAACCGGATTGGTTAATTTCCCAGGATCAGCCAAATATTTTTCTAACATAATACTTTCCATCCTTTCTTTAATCACAGTATTACCTTCATCAACATGTCTTACAGCTAAATGTTTTTTAATAAACTCACTTCCTCTAAAGAGTTTTTTACATAAATCACATCTATATTTATTCTCTTCTTCTTGAACTGTATATTTATCTTCAAATTCTTTAAGTTTTTTTGTTAATATTTCATCATTATCTTTTTCATATTTTTTTATAGTCCCTGAACTAGTGATTCTAATTTCAATCCTAGGATCAATTAAAATTTTTGCATTTTTATCGTATTTCCCTCTAACATGAGCTATACCACATTTAGCAGCTAACATACGTTCATCATCATATTCTTCAACACAATAAAAGCAAAAAGAATGGATTTTTCTAAGATAAAGAAGTTGATAATCAAGTTGTAATTCTTTTTCTGGTAAAGAAATCTCAGAGAATTGTTCAGGGCTTATAAGTAGAGGGTTTTCATAAATCCCTTTTTCTCTATCTAAAGCAGTGATAAGTTGTGCTGATAGTTTCCAATCATTTTCAATATTTTCTATACACGAAGAAGTTTGGATTTTAATATTTTTACTTGAACTAGTCCTACTCAAAATCGGTGATAAACGGAAATCCTGGGTAGCTTGTTTCCCATTAAGCATTTGTAAACCTTCCGCACAATGTTCTTCTGAGTCAAAAAGCACCCAAGCAAACCTGGCGAAATTCTGGGATTTTAAAGGTTCCGACATAGAAAAGCTCAAAAAACCATTGCAATTCTTTAAAACATCCAATATCTCCCAACGAGAAACATTTGTTGGAATAGTCTTAAGGAAAAGTGTTAAAGAATTAGGATCAAAACCAAAAAAAGGCTGACCTGATAAATTTTCTGGAGTACTTCCAATATCTTGAAGTTTTAACCCTTGGAATTTATTATTCTTTACATTTTCAATGAAAATCCTTTGCATCATTTTTGCATTAAGATTACGTTCTTCTTGCCATTTCTGAGATACAATCGGGTCGTATTTTTCAATGAACCACGGTTCGCTTTTATGCTCAGCAAAAAATATTTCTAAGTGTTTTTGTTCGAATTTAGACTTGTAGTCATTATAAAAACCTTGAGCTTCTGAGAGGGGGATTGGGCTGTGTTGCATTTCCATGAATTGTTTGAATGTTAAAAGACCACCAGCAAGACTTGGAATCAGAACAGAACCTTTACCGTCTTGGAGTTTGACGAAGTTTCTTGTAGGTCGGCGGTCTGGAGACCTACTGCGAGATCGTTTTTTCCCTACAGGGACGTTGTTATGAATTTCTGAAAAGCCAGGATTGAAATCGTCTTGCATTTATAGCCCCCTATTGAAGATTATAATATTTTATCAGGGAGAAAATTTTCAGAATTTTGATTATGTTTTTAGTTGTTATTAGATTTAATATTTGATTTTATGTGTTGGTTTTGTTTTATAATTCTAAGGTACTACTATAAAAAAAATTAAAACCCTATAACATTATCTGCAAAAACTGCAAACTAAAACAAATATCTTTAATAAACTTTACTTATGATAATCCTACTGTTAAAGTTATCAAACTTCAACAAATTGTTTTAAAAATTCAAAATTTTGCAGTTAAGCCCTTATATGAATAATTTTAAAATGCACAGCCAAACTTACTCACGAGCTAAAAGTGCTTCACGCCAAGGATCTCACTACAACCCTATTATCCCATCTGAACAGCCGGTATCTAAGCCAATACCAGGCAAAGCTCAAGTCAACCAGTCTTTTGTGTACTCAAAATACACATCAGATCGTCCAAAAGGCAAGCACAAAACAGAATTTTCGAAAAACTCAGAAGGTACTTTCAATATAAATGACTATGAAAACGCTTCATATAGGCCTTCAATCAGAGTTAATATTCAAAAAAACACACAAAATTGTCCAAGAAATCAATCAATACGTGTTGATGGGTATTCAAGCTATAGGCAACCACTTGTACAAGAACGACCTCCAAGTCGACCTAGGAATTCTACAGGTTCTCCATCTCCGATACTTCGTTATGAAAATGAACGTAAATGTTTTTTGCCTTCAGATATTGGCATTAATACATATTATCCTCAACAAAATAAAAGTTCGGTTTTTAACAATTCAGAAGATAGTTATTTGTTTAATGGGAAATTTAAATGTTTGTTATCGAAACCTACTGAGATAAGAAGTGTTATTGGATATGAATATGCCTTACCTTATAGAGAACAAAAAGTTACCCCAAAGCCTTAGATTATTAATTTGTCAATTGTAGGATTAATATATTGAAAGTTTTTGGAATTTAGATATATGAATAAAATAGTTTTTGGGTTATTTTGAAATAAAAGTTTGGATATTATGTAATTATTATTAAAAGGTTTTGAGATTATGAGATGGGGAAATATATTAGGGTTTTGGATAATAAGTATGATGAATTTGGAGAAGAATATTTTGCTCTGAAATATTTAAAAATGTCACAGTTTATAGGAATCTTTGAAGATCTTTTATATATAAATGCTGTATAAAAATTCCGATCTTATGATTTCTTCATCTAGTTTTCCTAGGGGTTCATCTAGTAATAAATACCCACATGTTGAGTACTCTGAAGAACCACATTTCAGTCTTTATCATCATAATGACACAAAATTCCCATTAGATAAACAAGATTCCTATCATGCAGATACTTGTATAAGTACCGAAATGAACTCAAGTTCTCTTCAAACAAGTACAATCCAATCCTTAAACCTTAAAAAATCTTTCAACCTAAACTCTCCAAAAAATTCAGTCCCACAAGCACCAGCACTTCTATCAATAAAGTCTAAAAAACTTAAAAAGCAAAACTTACATCAAAAAGTTGAAAAAAGGCTTCAAAAACTAGAATTACAAAACAGAACTTATAAAAAATTTGAAATTCCAGAATCAAAGTCGATTTTTGATATAAATGTAGATAAGTATAATCCAGTTATAAAAGAATCAGATGATAATATTAGTTTTGAAGGGAATGAAGATATGAAAATACCTCAATTAATATGGTGTGCGAGCTGTGGAGGAGAAGTTATGACGAAAATTGAGTATATCAACACAGAAAAAACCTTATGGGCTGCAATGGGGATTCTTTTTTCTGGGGGTATTCTTGGTTGTTTTCTTATCCCATACATGACCAACACATGTAAAGGGGTTAGATTGCGTTGTCACAAATGTGATAGAATCCTTAAATAATATATAATTAGCTAATCATTATCCCTTAAAAAAACTATTAAAACCATATAAAAAATTATCTTTTCCCTACAACTTCACATAAAAAACTTATAAAAATTCATTTTCTTAACACCTACCAGTTAAGTACTTTATCTTATTCTCCTCGATTCTTTATTCTTTCTGCATATTATCGTCAACGAACTCCATTTCATTGTAAACGTATCATTATAAAACAAAAACTTATCCACACTAGGAACAAGCGTATCAGCCTCTGCTACACCTTGACTATATCCAACATAACTAACTTTAGCATTATAATACCCACAATAATTTGGAGGAGTTTTTATTTTAATAGAACATTCTGGGCATCTTATAAAATCAACAGTTCTTGCTAAATCAAATATCCCATACCCAACTGATGCAATGACAATATCTTTATTAGTTTTGCAACCCCCTTCATTAGGACAAATAAAAATAAAAGAAAGTCCTTTTTTAACCAATCTCCAATTTGGGGCTTTACCTGAGACTGTAGCAACTGAAGGGCTTTCAAAATTTATAAAAGTTGTAGAAGTCATTGCCCCACCTGCATCATCAGCTGATGTTATAATTGTATTATCATCTTGAATTATATCTTTTAATGTTCTGTCTTTATCAATAATTGTTGAACGATTTGATAAGGATAAACAACTTTTTAAAGGTTTAAGGCCCATAGCCCCACGTTTAAGGGCTATAAAACTGATGAGTTCACTAACTATAAGATTAGCTTGGGCATAATATTCAATATCTTGACTTTCAATATCTTGATTTTCAATAGTAAGATTAAATTTTAGATAGTTAGGAATATCAGTATTTGTTGTATATATTTGATTTGATTTTAATGATGAAAGAGGAGTGTTGATACTTAAATACTCATTTTGATCATAAATAATGAAATTACAAGTATTAAAAATATTCAATATTTTATACATTTTTCTCATAAGGTTAAATGCATTGTATAAGGTTTTTGATTCAGGGTATTCTATGGCAATTGGGTATTGGATAAGATTTTGACTTTCTGGATCAGGTAAAGCTATATAAAGAATTTTATGAGGAGATGATTCTATGCTTAATAAGCTTACAGGTTTTTTTTGAGATATACAAGGATTGGCTATATCCCAGACATGCTCACCTTTGTAGTAAAAACGTTGGTAAATTGGCTCAATGTTGAACTGTTGATAGATTTTTGTAGAGTAGTCGTTGAGGTGAAGAACTTTTAGGCCGCTTGGAATTTCTATGCCTGTGAATTTGCCACTACTACTGAGAATCCAGAGTTGTTCCATTTTATATAGAGAAATTATCAAATATAGACATAATTGTTTGGTTTGATGATTGGTTTATTTAAGATTTTTTTGGATTTTTAGAGTGATTTAGAGTTCTTGTAGAGGCTTTTTGAAGATGTGGTGATAATAGGGAAAAAAATTTTGGATAGGATGAGTTTTATGGGTTTAAGCTTTGATAATTATGGTTTTGATTTAAAGATTGTTTTTATAGGGAGATGTGATATGTGTGATATGGGAATTCGGGTTTTTGATTGATGTTGGTAATTTAGATTCTATAAAATGGGTAATAGGATTGTGTTGAAAGCTTTTAAATTTAGTTAGGTAATTTTTGTGAAAATGCAATAGTTTATGATGAAATTGATGAAGGTTTTAATAAGTCTAGATAGTCATAACGCAGTTTTTGGTTTGATTAATTATGGAGTTTTGAAGAAAAAGATTTTCGTTAGGGAAATTTACATTTTAGTATAAATAAATATAGTTTATATTAGTTTAGCTTCATTTTCTTTTAAATATTGAAAACTTAAGTAATTATTTTTTGTAAGCCTATTTTTAGTATAGAAAAATTACAATCTTTCCAAATTACTTTCGGATTCATGATTCAATAGATAAAATATAATATAATCATTACACGTATTATTATTTATGTTATAAGCTAATATTCCACCTATTTTTTTCTGACATATTTTAGATTCCATTACAATTTTTATTATCATAAAGTATTTTATTATAATAGCTAATATCACTAATAAAATAATAATAACACCCTTTATCACATACTAATATACATATATTAAATCTCCATTAATCCTCTTATCTTCCTCAACATTTTCACTTTTTCATTTCTCCTCCACAACTTTTACATAAAATTTTCCATATACCCAATCCTAAAACCCCTAAATATTTATTTAATTTTCATCCAAATATAAGACAAAATATATGCTAAAATCCAACATCACATCTTCTTAAACTACTCCTACCTTCTCATAATATTATAAATTCATCAAACAGCATAATTATTTTTATAAATCTTTTCTAACTAATCCATTCAACCTCAACCTCATCCTAATCCAAATTCATCATCCACCTTCCATCAACAATTCCTAACCTTCCTCTAAACTTACCATAAACTTTCATTCTTTCTAAAACCTAGCAAAAATACTTAACTTTTCTTTTTAATCATCCTTTCCTAATATTTAAATCTAAAACATTCCCTTCATATCCTTATCATAATAACATCATCTTCATACTTTGTTAATCCTAACCCATCTTGATAAATAATTTCAAATTTTCTAGTGAATTCAAAGTAAAAAAATCAAAAGTTCAAATATTAAAGTAAAATATAAACCAAATTAACTATTTTTATCATTGAATTCTTGAGTTGCCATAGCTGCTAATAAGTCTAAACATGGAATCGCTGATAAACGTGTTTGATATTCATGCCATATAGACTGTATCGTACTATAAAGGGTTATTGAATTATCACTTAGTTCTGTTAAGGAAAATTCTAAATTTTCTGATTCATCATCAGAGCATTTTGTTGCTGAGCTATTGTCTTTAAGATTTTTTTTATGCTTGGTATTTTCGTTTCTTATCATAAATATTTATCAACATATTATCTTAGGAAAAGCTTAGTTTATTTAGAGTTTTTTGATGGAAAAGATAGTTTTAATACAAATTTTGTGGGTTATCAATTTGGTTATGTTGTGGAGAGAATTGATGAGTAAATTTTATGACTGGGTTTTTATAATTATGGCTTTTGGTTTTAGATTTTTATGATTTTTTTACTTAAGTAATTTGGTTTTGTCAAGATTTTTTGCTGTTTTTTTAGTTTAGGTTGGGAAAATTGGCTTTGCTTGTGTGAGAACTTTGGCTTTGGAGTTTTTGGATGCTGAGATTTTTATAGAAGAAAATTTTGGTATAAAGTAGGGGAATTTAGTGAGGAAAGTTTGGAGGTTAAGAGATGGGATAATTAAGCAAATCAGAGTGATAGGGTTTGTAAAATAAGGCAAGCTTTAAAAATTTTGGAATAAAGGATAGAGGGCGAAGGAAATTTCTGGGGTTGAAAAAAAGCATTGGCGCTTACATATAGTGAAGCTATACAAAAAAATCCGATAAATATCTGTTTTATACCAAAAACTATTGAATTTCAGAATAAAACCCATCTCAAAAAAAAATCCTAATTTCCTCTTACCACACTTCTGATCTATCACCACCCAAAGTATTTTCCCCATAATCTTCAGCACTTAAACCATCTCCTAAGTAAAAACTTAAAAATATCTCAAACCAAAAACATAAATCTAATATTTTCTCCAGGGAAACCTATCTAATCACATCTAAAAACCTTCATCTAACCCCCTCCCATAAAAGCCATCCTAACACCAAAAAAAAAAAAAAAATAACAAAAACCCATAATCCTATATCTAAAAATCAATCTAATAAATGTCCCAATTCTCCCCATCTCAACAAGAATACATTCTCTCTCACAACATCGACAAACTATTTGACTCCATGGTCGAATCCCTAACTAAAGACCAACCAAAAAATCCACAAGCATATTTATCCCAACTTCTCACAAGCCAATCATTGCTTTCATTCCAAGACATCCACAATTTACTAGATGCTTTCAAACAAGTTTCTTCAGCAACATCTCCTCATTCAGCCTCATTAAAAATCATAGAAATTGTTTGTTCCCTTCTCCACTGCGAAAGGGCTTCACTTTTTCTTCATGACCCACTTCACAATCTTTTACGTATGGTCGTAGGCTCAGAAGCTCGAGGTATAGTCCNTCATGACCCACTTCACAATCTTTTACGTATGGTCGTAGGCTCAGAAGCTCGAGGTATAGTCCTAATAGAAAATTCAGGTTTTACATGGAAAGTTTTTAAATCTCGTCAAGTAATTAACATCCAAGACGCATATTCTAATACAAGTTTTGATAAATCTATAGATATAAGTACAGGATACAAAACAAAAAACATGCTTGGTTCCCCAGTAAATGATTCATCTGGTAAAACAATAGGTGTACTTTTAGCTTTAAATAAACACACAGGGGATTTTTCTCATAAAGATGAAGCTATACTTCAACATCTTTGTAATCAAGCTGGGGTTATAATCCAAAATGCTATTTATTATCAAAAAGCTATTAATAATGAACTTAAATCTAGAGCTTTATTAAAATTCGTCAGACATGTTAATAAAGACCCACCAGGACAATCTTTAGCTGTAGAATTAGTTACAAAAGCTAAGGATTTATTACAAGCTGATACTTGTAATATTTTTATGGCTGATTATTCTAGAGATTTATTAGTTCCTATAGCTACTGATACTGTTTATGATTATCATTTACCTTTAAGTAATGGTATTTTGGGTCAATGTGTACAAAGTGGAGATATTGTGAATATTGATAATAAAGATCCAAGATTTACTAGAGAATTTGATGAAAAATTCGGATATATTACTGAAAGCTTACTTGTTGTTCCGATAAAAAATGAAGGTAGGGTTGTAGGTTTGGTTCAAATTACAAATAAACATTCTGATGCGATGTTTGGAGATGTAAAAGTGTTTTCAAAATTTGATGAAGATGATGCAGAACTTTTGGTTACGTTTAATGAAATATTGGGCAAGAAACTAGAAAAATTGTTTTTGAGTTTGGGGAAAAAAGGCAGTGATGGAGATGAACCAGCGGTGAAGTTTAAACGAGGATTTGGTATTGTTAAGTATAAAACCCAAGAACTTCCAGAGGGGGCGATTAAAGAGATTGAGGATGAGGATGAGTTTAAGAGTTAGATTTAGATAAAATATATGATGATTATTTTAGATGATTTAATTTTAGATTTTTTTGTACTTGTTAAGTTCTTTAGTATTGTTTAGTTTATGTATAAAACTTTCACTATGATTTTTATGATATTTTATTGTCATTTGAGTAAAAGGCCTGATTTTTGGAACTTTTTTTATGATAATTTTACCTCATATTACAGTCATAGGTTGATAATTTTTTGATACCATAAAATTCTGAATTGAATGATACATTGAAAACTCTGCAGATACCTCTTCTACCCTTGAAACTCTTAAAAATGATACCACACCTTTCTATAGAACTTATTTTTCAATAAAATTATAACCTTCCCTGAATTAATAATCATTAAATGCAACAACGCTTATATATCTTTTTCAATAATTTCAGCTAAAACTTGACTTTCTTCTAAAATCATATAAGTCACTATTTGTATCATGTATATTTACGAAATCATTAAAAGTTTTTTTTTTTCATAATTTCCAAGCAAAGACAACAAGATTTTCCTATAAATTTCTCTAGAACTTATACATAAAATCTTTCTAAAATCTATAAAAAAATTTCTAATATTATTATAGCTTAAAAAAATGGTCTATAACTTGGCAATAAGATTTTTCTGAGTTACTCCATATAATAACTAGCTTAGTAAAATGTAAAAAGCTATTAAGTTCATAAAATACACATAGGTGAATTCGATAAACACTTTATATGAAAAGCTTAATGTTTTTAAACATATCAAGCTAAACAGCAATTATGACTCACATAAAAATCCATGTTTATTACTAAAAAGCTAAGATTTATATATTTAAATATAAAAAAATCATATAAATCATGAACTTTTTATATAATAAAATCAAGTTCAAAAGGATATTCATTAACCTTTACCTTAAGATTTTTTTTATTTAGTTATATGAAGATTAGTTTGATGGATTTTCGTCTTGAGATGAGCTTTATACGATCTTTTTTTAATGTTTTTACAACATATTTCACAAAAAACTTCCATTTGTTTATGATGACTTGAGTTTTTTTGTGAGGTTTCTAGAGGTTTACCAAAGTTCATGAATGGATCAGCAACATGAGGGATGTTTTTCACTGATATAGGCGAGTCAATAAAAACTAAAGTGTTTATGTTTACCGGGCTTATTTGAGGTGATGGAGCATTTGAATGAAATGAATCTGGAAAAAAAGGTGAAGCTAAAGATCCATTTGGTGTTGTATCTATTGGTAAAGATTCACAATATAATGGTTTACTAGAAAAAATCATATCTGAGACTGGGATATGGATTTCTATGTCACTATTTTTGTATTGAAGGGTTGTAATGAGAGGTTTTATAAGTAAGTCTTTTTGATCTTCTGACATTTTGTAACCCTTTAGAATTTATTATAGAGTTTAGTGGAAGGGGAAAAGGAATATGCTTAGTTTTTTAAAGGAAAAAAAGATTATCAGATTTAACGTGGATTAGGATAGGGATATTATTAAGGGATAATTTTTTTTTAGGAGTTTATGATAAGATTTTATAAGAGAGGAAAATAATTTTAGAGTTAGTTGTAATTAAATATTGGGGATAATTGGATATTTGAAATGGGAAGGTTTAATAGGTATTTTGATAGGGTTGTGAAACGCCAGAAATAATTAAGGAAATCTGCTGATTTTTGAAAGGTTGAGATTTGGGGTTTTTGATTTGGTGTTGTAAGGGTTAGGGTTAAAGGTTTGGCTTTTTGTCTTGGAAGATGGGGAATGTTT
Organism: Stentor coeruleus; assembly: GCA_001970955.1. Lineage (NCBI taxonomy): Eukaryota > Ciliophora > Heterotrichea > Heterotrichida > Stentoridae > Stentor > Stentor coeruleus. The sequence continues at coordinate 40,876 of MPUH01000366.1, read as the reverse complement.
TATTAGCTGGAAAATTTGGATTTTATTGTTTTATTATTATTGTAATGGTGATGGAATAATTTATAAAAGTTTATAAGATTATAGTTGTTTTATAATTGTAATGATGATGGATATATAATTTTTGTATTAAATGAGTATTTCTTAAAAAAAATTCATGATTTTGATAGCAAATAAAAAAAAGCATTTTAGGATGTAAAAGATTTTTAATGAGAAAGGTTGAATAGGAAGCTAAATTTTGAGTTTCCGTGTTAGAGAGATAATATTTTATGATAGTATGCTTTTGTACTAGAGTAAAAACTATAGTTTGGGTTTAGGATAATTTTTTTTCTTAAATAGGAAGTCATAAAGGTTTTTTATGAGTGGCATGGAAAAATATACTAAAAAAATTATGGATTGATTAAAAAAATCACTTAAAATACCTTAAAAATTTCATCCCTGCCAATTCTGAAAATCATATTTTTCAACATCAAAATCTGAACCTAAATCAAAGCGAATAAGAATAATAAAAATGTATAAAATTGTTGATGAATATAATCATTACTAAAAAATACCTTATATTTACCTTTTTCAATTAGGTTTCTAATATTTTATCAGATTTCTACAATTATTTAAACCCTGTTTAATCTAAATCCCTTGACATATTACTTACAATCATATACTAATCAATTAAAAAATGATATAAAATCAATTTATTATCTCCAAATAATCTTTTAATTCCCTTTATTCAAAATTCATCTAAAATCTCCTTATTTTATTGTCATGATTATAAATAAATCCCCAGTCCAAAAATTCTATATCAATTTTGTTTGACTTGGAACTTTTATCTTTAAACTCTCTATATTTTCCTACTTTTTTATTAACAATATTTATCAAACTATTAATAACTCAATTAAAACTAATCAAATCCTATTATAAAAATACTTAACACAAACTCCTACAACACATCTAAAAATCTTAATCTAAAACCATAAACCTTCCGTAAAAAAATCGTTTTTATATCATCATCCCTCAAATACAATCTAATAAAAACATATAAAAAACCTAAAAAAACCGCCAATCCTTCAAACCTAAACCCTACCAAAAAATTTCACAAACAGAAAAAGTTTAATTCTACCAAAACACATAATCTTAAAAAATCCCAAATGGTAAAATTGTTAAATTCTTATTATAATGGATGAAAAAGCCTTGATAGACAAGTATAGCAAGCATGTTCCAGGTATGTCTGTATTATTCCAAGTGGAAAACTGGTTGCATTTCGTAACTAAAGACGGTCTTGAAATGCACACTTACTTATACCCGGCAACTGAAGCAAAATGTGTAGTTATTTCACTTCACGGTCTAGGTTCATATTCCCAACCAACAGGTCTTATAGCAAAAACCTTAGCAGATGCTGGTTGTGAAGTTGTAGCTTTTGACTTCCGTGGTCATGGTAAAAGTCAAGGTATCCGTGGTTTTATAAACTCAGTTGACGACCTTGTACAAGACACTTTAGACTTCCTTCTTGAAATTGAAAAACTCTATAAAGACTTGCCTATATTTATAATGGGCGGGTCAATAGGTGGTGCTGTAACAATAAATGTTTCTATATTAGCACATAATCGTCTTGCAGGGATAATCCTCATAAACCCAGCTATAGGTATTAATAGCCGTTTTGAAGGATGTATACGTGGAATTAGTAATTGTCTTGCATCATGTTGTCCTACAATGCCTGTATATAAAGGTGATTTATGGAGTACTAGTAAGAATGAAACTTTGCATAAGTATTGGGATGAAAACCCTTACTTTTATAATGGGAAAGTTCGTATTGGAACTTCAGCTGCTGTGATGAATTGTATGAAAAGCCTTAGAAGCAAGTATCATCTTGTACAAAATAAACTTTTACTTATACAAGGAACTGATGATAAGGTTACTAGTGTGAAAAAAGTTAATAGTTTTATGAAAAAAGTAGAAGTCCAGGATAAGACTTTGTTGATGTACCCTGGAAGGCCGCATTCTATAATTTTTGAAGATGCGGTTTTTGAGATTGCGGCAAAGATTAGGGATTGGGTTGTTGAAAAACTTTTATTAATATAAGTATTTCAATGAGTTTGTAATGGTTTAGAAGATTTATATGAAGGATTAGTGGGTTAGGTTTTAAAGTAAAAGATGCTAATTTTTATGATGATTTTATGTAAGGCTGAAAAAAGGTATAGGTTTATTAATTGTGAGTATAAAAAAACCTAAAATTGTCAGCTTTTTTTTGTGCAATAGCTGGTAGATTTATTACTAAATGATGTTTAAGAGAAATGGCAAATGTAGTTGATTCAATATATGATTTTTTTTATGTTTTTATTCTCAAGTGATTTGATTAAAGAATAAATATGATCAAACTAAAGCATATAAGCTCTTAAGGCCTTATTAAGTAAGATGTAAATAAAATACTCGATTCGTAATTTTCGAACTACAAAAATATATAAAACTAGACGGTTAGAATTTTGTATGCAAGTCTTATATAAAAAAACAAAATCCTAGTTTGGCTATACAATTATTAAAAAAGACATATTATATAATTTGTATTATAATCTTGTATGCGAATTATTATGGTAGAATAAATTTTTTTTATCATCATATTTTCATTTTCTCAATGATTCATGAGAAAAGTATCAAGCAAAGTCTATTAAACTCATTTCAAACTATCCAATTCTATTACTTCCTATTTAAATCTAACTACTTTTGGACTTGCTCAGTTTATAAGTGATTTTCTTTCTATAAATAGTTTCTGCTATAATCAATACGACAAAGCATGCAACATCAAAGAAAGCCAGAACTGAATACTTGACTATACTGGAAGTTTCACTGCCTTGTATGCTTTGCATTAATTTTGTTATATCATCAATGAATGCTACACATGTTACTATTATAGTCAATGCCAGAAGACTTAAAAAGGTTTGCCCATAGTACTTTCCATTGTATCTAAATGCTAAGCTTCCCAAATAAAGGATGAGAAAATCTCTTACAAAAACTATGCTCGATACTTCACTTTTAAGAATTCTATTATAATCAATGACAAAGAAGACAACATAGAAGAGAAACATAAAATAAGATATTATCTTAAACTTCCCTTTGTTTCCCTTTGGCTTGATCAACGGTTCTTTAGCTTCTTCCATTTATATGCTTAGATTATACACCAATAAAGAAAATGAAAGAAAATATATTTAGAAGGTTTTGAATAATTATTATAATAATTATTTTAGATTTAGTAATGGAAACTCTATATAGTAATTATATGATAAAAAATAAAAACTATATACAAATAAATTCTTAAGGGAATTGCTTAAGAAGATTTATGATAAAAATAGAGTTTTGATATGGTACTAAGTTAAATCAGTTATTTGATAGGATTTCAAAATAAATACAAATTGGAAGGGTAATGATTAAACCTGATAAATGATTGAATAGGATGTTTTTTTAAGGTATAAAATGAAATGCTTTCATTGTATTATCTTATGAGTCTCATATAAAAATTGTTGATGATAGATTTGATATACTCTATACACAAGTTTTGTATTCTAAAATTTACGAAAATGATAGGAAATGGCTTTTTGATGATAATGATATAGTTTAATTCAATGAAATAGGAAATTTTTGGTTATCTAGTTGAAAAGCAAATACTTAAATTATATGAGTATATATTGCTAAAGTTAATAATTTTGTAACAATAAATTTTAATAAGCATAATTCTGAACTTTCATTAACAACATGAAATATAAACCCTCATTGAAAACAAAAATCCATTTTCTATTAAACATATTTCCCAATATATAAAAATCATCACAGATTGTCTTCATCTTTTTAACCAAAAAAATTACAATTTCAATTGGTATATTTTAATTAAAATATGCTTATTTTTTCCACTCAAATTTAGTTCAAATCTCTCATTCCGCCCCTCGAATTTTTTCTTAGTAGATTAAAATCTTTATTTCTTTAACTCATCCTATGCTTTTATAAAATAAAAATTATGATATGATAATAAATCCTGATATCATAAAAATCCCATTATTAAATATTGAAGTTATCTAAAACTTTCTTGCATACCGGACACTGTTTCTTATCCCTTTTTCTAAATACTCCCTAAGACAAGCAAAATGAAACTTATGCTGACAGGGTGTTACAGCCAAAAAATCTTTACTACTAATTTCATTCAAATCAATTGGACAAATCTCTTCATTTTTCTCATTATTTTTTTTATTCTCATTATCTTCAGGAACCCTAGTATCAATTCTATGCATAGTATTTTTATCATCATCAATTGAGTTTTCATTTCTAACTGAGCTTAAATCTTTAACAACTTCAGTTATATCCCTATGTACCTCAACTGTTCCATCTTCAGGTTGAACTCGTCCTGGATTATATTTTTTAATATTAATACAAAACCAAATAAATAATGCCCTAAATATTCTTTACAATATTATCCCTATAAATATACAAATACTAACAACTATAAATATAACAATTGAAGAAAAACTATCAGATTTTGTGTTTAAAGATGAAAAATCAGGATCTTCTTCACATCCATAGTTATAATGATTATCATTAAGTATGAAATAATAACAATTATTTCTATAACGTAAAAGTGTAGGTTTGAGTATCCACATGATGATGTATTACATTCTTGAATACAAATATCAATTTCTAATGCATCATAATCACAGTTATTAGCGCAACTTCTGTATTTTGTTGAGCTAATTTTGTACATGTCTATAAAATAATCAGCCCATGGGAAATAAAACTCTGAGAATTTAACATACCCATCATCACTTTGTATATTTAAAGCATTTTCAATATCTTTATAACTAAACTCAGCATTTACAAGATAGTTTTCAAGTACTTTTTTATAACATTCTAAAGTATAATCATTAGCACAAGTTCTATACAAACAAAGTAGGTATTCTAAAAAACTGTCTAAATTTCCTTGATTTTGTTTGATATTTTTATAGTAATTCATACTAATAGCATTACTAGTTAGCATATTTTGGGTATCATTAGCATCCCAAAAAGGTTCTTCTAAGCATTTTGTCTTTATTATGCAGTAAGATGGATCTATTTTCCCTATTGTCAAAGAAAATTCTCCTATTTCAATAGAGTAAGTTGATGTTAGACTCTTCAATGATTTGACTATATACTCATCTCTTGGACGATAGCCGCTTAGAATAAGACTTAAGTTGGGTGAAGGGCTGAATACAGGATCAAGATTATAACATAATGTTACCCATATATGAGAAGATAAGTACTTATTAAAATCTTCTTCATATAGTAAAAGGATTGCTATATCAAAATCTTCATCGTTATTTAAAGATTTTTGAGATATGTGACTTGGTTTAGTTGAATATACATCTTGGAATATAACAAGTTTCACTCCATATAAGGATAATTGTTGAGCTAAGTCAGAATAATAGCAATCATTGAATACAGATACTATGATAATTTCTGTCTTAACTAAAGATAAATCAATTATGCACTGGGATATTTCTATGATTTCAGCTTTACCATAAATTGGCACTAGGGCTGGCTTGCCAAAATTTGCTTGAATTGGATTAAGAGAAATTCCAGATATTTCGTCTGGGCTGTAAAATGTGATTTTAGTCAAGACTGAAATCAACATAGAAAATAAAAGGAGAAAATGACTAGGTTTGGGCATATAAAAATCAGACATTATGTTATAGAAACATCAAATAATCACTGACTTTTTTATCAAATCCTCAACACCAAATCTCATATATAATCTCTTTAATTGCTAATTATTATTATAACTTTCTTCAAGCGTAACATCAAAAAGACTTGAAACTTGGGTTTGTTCCTCAATATCCTCTTCTTTAATTTCTTCAAACCCTCCAACAAATTCTTTACTTGGTTTAAAAGGTGAAGGTAAACTTGTTTTCATAAGGCCTTCCCAGTCAACACCTTCAAAAAACTCATGTTGTTTAACCTGTTCAATTGTCGGACGTTTTTCAGGGTCATTATTCATAAGACTTTTTATTAAATTTTTTACAGATTCTGAGCATCTGTTATGAAATTTAACCCTACCTGATGATATTTCTTTATATAATCTTGATATATTATCAGTTCTAAAAGGTAAACTTCCTGTTATAAATTCATATAAAGTAACTCCAATAGTATAAATATCAGCAGGTTTATGAGTACCTGATTGTTTTATAAGTTCAGGGGCAAGATATGCTGGTGAACCACAAAATGACATGGCTGGGTTGTTTTTAGATACATTTGCTTTGGCCAGCCCGAAATCAGCAAGTTTGACATGTCCTAAAGAATCAACAAGTATGTTTAAAGGTTTTAAATCCCTATATACAATGTTTAGAGAATGCAAATATTCTATTGCAAGAATTGTTTCAGCTATATAGAATTTAGCTTCACTTTCAGATAAACGGGTTTTAGATTTAAGAATATTTGTGATGTCTCCATAAGGGCAGAAATCGTAGACTATGTACAGATTTTTATGTGTTTGGAATGCCCAGTGTAAGGGGATTATGAAAGGATGACGGATTTCTTTGAGGATTTTACATTCAGCTATAGCATATTTGAGCTGTTTATGCCTTTTAAGACTACTTTTGCAGAGGATTTTTAGAGCGTAACGATCGTTGGTATCTTTTTTTATAGCTTCATAGACTTTACCAAAGCTCCCATTACCCACTTCGCGGATTAATTGGAAGCTTTCAAATGATATTGCTGATGGTATTTCTTCGATTGAATAACCTTCTTCTGTTTCTCTAGCTTCGTCTTGGGTTGGGAAAGGTTTGTTAATAGGGGAGATAGGCTCAATTACATGAAAATAATTTACAGCTTCCATAATTCGTTGAGCCCAAGCTGAGGTCATATCTGCATATTTTGTATAATAATAATAACATTCCATTTTAGTTCTCAAGGCAATAAAGTGCTTAGTTTCAACAATAGTTTCTTCAAATACCCTAATATCTTGTATATCCTTAATCTTAATACTAATCGCAGGTTGTGCATTATTCTCAAAATCCGCCCTCTTCCAATAATGGTACAAAAACCCCGTGCTTGAATACAAAAGTAAAAACACTTGCGACTCATTAATTTTCCAAGGACTACTCCAATTCACCATACCTGAAAAATCCAAAGGACTTTCCTTCCTCGTCTTAGAATATTTATCAATAAGTTCTTTCCCAATAAACTTCGGTATCATTTCTAAAATCTCAATACTTTCTGTAACCAAAATCGGTGTTTTCCCATTATTATCTTCTAATCCAGGATGTGCCCCATTCTCAAGTAATTTTTCAACCATTTTAGCAAATCCATTTTTACATGCTAAATGTAATGCTGAACCTCTCAATGTCATTTTATTAACCTGTATTGTTGAACATCCTAATAACACATCAACACATAATAAAGCATTTTGTATAATTGCAAGCATTAATGGTGTATAATGATCAAGGCTTACTGAGTTTATATCACATTCATATTTCACAAGAATTTCAAGTATTTCTAATCTTTTATGATGACATGCATAATGCATAGCAGTCCATTTTTGTTCATCTGTAGCATTAAGTAAATCAAGTAATTGTTCTTGATTAATAGACATAACTTGTGATGAGGAATGATTATTTATTAAGTCTTCAACACCTTGAATATTCCCGTTTTTTATATGTTTTATAAGCTCGTCTAAAGCTGAGTTTGTTGGAGATGATGGGACAAGGAATGAACTTGAGGTTATTCCTGGAGAAAGCATTGTATGGGAACGGATAAAAGACTTAGACATTAGAGATTCAATATAAATTGTTGTTTTTGTAGTGATATTATATGTGGAAAATGGTTCTTTGGCTGAGAGGACCTAGATGGGTTTTACGACATCATCTTGGAGACTAAGTTTTTGTAAAGAAGGGGCGATACGGAATTTGGATTTGATGATCACTTGCAAAGACTCGACTAGGGATGAGGGATCGATCTCAACTTCAATAGCTTCTGAGGCTTTTTTAAGTATTATTATCATTTATATATATAATTTTATGTAATTATATTGGTTTCTAGGTTAAATTGTTAGTCTAGTTTATTTCAAGCTCCATAGCATTTTCTAAAAGCTCTTTAGGAACCTTCTGGAAACGCACAGCTTCTGGGTTGAATTCTGGGATTTCGATGAACTGGAGGAATAAGTTTGCTAAACGTTTACGAAGACCTTCTAAACTAGTTTCACTACGGCCTCGATTTAGCATATCAGCTTCACGGTCAATAAGATCAACAATTTCTCTTGTAAGATTGCAATCAAACTCTTTAACTGTCCATTTTGTATGTAAAAGTACGTCAAGACGCTCATCTATAGATAAATGCTTCATCTTTAAACCATTATATAAATCCATTAGTTCTTTAGCTCTTGTAGTAAAAGGGGTGTGGACTTCAGTCTTCCTCCCATCTGAAATGTCCCACTTTTTCGGGTTCGACATTGACTTTAGGAATTTTTCAATTTTCTGATCTTTATTTTGATGATATGCTGTGATTTTTAACCTATCAATAGTCTGTAAAAGCTTAGTTTCTTTATGAAGTAGTTGCTCAAGGGCTTTATGCTTCTCTTCAGCACTTAAAATATTACTCGTTTGGATCCTCTCAGTTTCTTTTAATCTCCACATCTCAAGTTCTTTGAAAAGAATCTCAAAGTCTTCTTGGGTCCTAGGGTGCATCCTTCTTTCAATTTCTGCTTTATGTTTTTTTTCTTCTTCTTTTCTTAACTCTTCTTGACGTTTAAGGATTTTTTGATCATTTTCATCACGTATAGCTTTAAGTTCTTTACGTCTTTTTATTGCAAACCATCTACGTGTACAACATTGTATATAAAGAGCGGCTTTTTCACGTTCAATAAGCCATTCTTCACTTGTAAAATAAGGTTCAGGGATAACCTCACGATCTTTACGTGGATCAATAAGAACTACACCGATTTTGTCCATTTGCGTCCCAAATTCTCTTTTCATTAGAGTACTTCGCGTTCGAAATTGGAAGCTTTGGACTTCACGATGGAATTTTTCTTTATATTCACGTTTGAATTGATCTGTATTTGTAGCTGAATTTAGATAATCTCTATGGGTTTGTCTATTACGGAACCCCCCGATGTATGGTTTAGAACCTGTCGGTTTGACTACTTCGACTGTAACTGTTTTGGTACTCCCGTCTGATGTTGTAACTTCGACTTCGAGAACATCTGGGATTGGCTTTTGTTCTACTTGGATTGTTTCGAAGTACTCTTTATGCTCTTCGAGTAGACCTGCTGCGCTCATATTATGAAGTTTTTATTATGAAAGGTATAAAAATGGGTTTTTTTGGTTTAGGGAGGTGGCGTTTTGAATGATGATTTGAAAGGGTTAGGCTAAGATTAGAGATTTTATGGTTAGGAGGTTTTGGGGTTGAGATATATGGCTTGAGGAGTTTTTTTTAGTAGAAAGGAAGTGGAGGGATGATTGGAAAAAATATGATGGTAGGGGAATAGATTAGATGCGAGATTTGGGGATGAGTTAGGGTTAATGAATTTTTCTATAACATACTATCTACAATTTTCTCATATTTATTATACATAATCCATATAAATTATTTCTCTCTCAACCCATACCAAACTTAATCACAACATTAAAACTTAATACAAATCCTATCTTAATCCACCTAATCTTCAAAAAATAATTTCACCATTTCCATATCAAAACCATAACAATATTAAAAATGCAACATATGAAAATCAATCGTAAAAAGGATCTTATGCTTGAAGGTACTGCCTAAACAGAGCGCTTCACCGAAATCGAAAGAGAAAACCGTATCCTCTTAGAAAAAATCCACAAAATCATGACATCCAATAACAAAAACTACAATCAAGGCCCGAAAAAATCCCTTAACTTCTCCCAGCGCGTGCGTCACCAAAGGCAAATCTCAATCGACAACTTCAAACTTGTCAATCGTCTTCAAAGTAAAAAATCCTACTATGACTTCCACAATAAAAGTCCTCAAAAATCCTCTAATTCCTATCAAAACAATTACGACTTTCACAGCAGAAGCCCTGAAAAATCCTCTTATTCCTATCAAAAAAAAAACCAATTCATAGACTTCCTATCAATCGACCCTTCCAAAATCGGTTATGAGCCAGCAAAGCTCTCCCCTTTAACCCTTGATGTGAAAATCCTCGTCCTTTCCAAGAAAATCCTTTTAAACGACCGTGTTTTCCTAGTTAAAATTTTCAAAAACTCATCAAAAATCCAAATTTACATGACCGAAACATCAACAAACGACGCTTATAGTTTAGAATTAAAAAAACAAGAAGCTTTAAACCTTATGGGCGGACATGAAAATTTTGAAATCCTCCTTCAATGCTTACACATTGAAGGTAATGACCTTACTTTGTGGCAAGATGATGTTAATCCATTAAATGATCTCTGATCCTTATTACGTTCTTAGATATAAATCCAGTTAGTCTACAAGCTGAGCTATGTTTTTTCAACACCAGTTTCCCTTGAGACATAATTGCCGCAGGGCTATATTTTTTTAATGTTTTGTTGATTAAATGGGATTTTACTTCAATATCAATACTATTTGTGGTCTTTTCATTACGTTTTTGGATTGTGTCGAGACGTTTGCTTGCGTAACTTGAAGCAAGTTTGAAATGCGAAAAAGTTTTACTCATATGTGTTGAGATAACTGGGGCTTGGGTAAGATTATAAATAAATTGTTTACGACTATGGTCTTTAGCTTTAAAGTTTTGCTTCCAGATTTCTAGGGTTTCTGGGGGTAAAAGTAAATAAAGATCTTGTTTTTGTAGGGTGTAAATTTGAGAATACTCAGAAGAAACGCTGATGTTATATTTAAGACATTGACTGAAAAATACACATTCTTCGCCGATTAAGTTACCTGGGGTTAGTTTGAGGGTCATTGTTTTTTGTGTTTTATCTGAGCTTAAGATGACAATTAATTCACCTTCGCTTATAAAGTATAAGTGCTGGGTAAAATCTTTTGGGGTGGAAATTATTTGCCCACGGCTGCAGGTGAAACTACCCATTGCATAAGCGATGCGCTGCTTTTGCACGGTTGTTAACCTTTTTACATTAGGGAAGTAGGATTCAATAAATTTTATTTTCTGATCTAAGGTTGTAAACATATGAGATGCAAGTAAAGACAAAAACTGTTCAGATGTCAAAATCAGATATAAACCATTAGTTTTCGCTATACAAGTAAGCGATCTAGGTTGATTCCTTAATATCCCTATTTCTCCTAATGGTTTTCCAAAAGTAATTGTCCCAACATGTTTAATTGCCCCATCTCTTTCTTCATTAAAAGCTTCAATAGTTCCTTCTAAAACAAAATAATAATAAGAACTTGGGTCGCCTTTTCGAAAAATTATTTCGCCCGCAATAAAAGCTTGTAAGCTAAAACTGTCTATTATTTTAAACCTATGCTGTAGGCTATAGTTACTAAGATATCGGCCTATTGTCTCAAACTGACAGAGAAAATGTGAAAGGAACTCAAGGTCTTCATATGATTTGGGATATGTTCTAAATAATTTGACTGCGTTATTTAGATCTTGTATTGTGGATGACATAAATACTGTTAGTTTTATGCATATAAATAAATCTTGCAGTAAAATTATATAAGTTTTATCTAAAAATTAAATAAAGTGTAGGATAAAGACTATATTGGGAAGCTTGGCTTTTATTGTTGGTTTTAAAAGTGAAAACTATAAATTTGTGTTTTTAAGGAATTTTGTAAAGTGGATATGTATATACCAAAATGCTAGTGTATTTATCTTGTACTGTTATAGCAAAAATTATAGAATTATATACAAAATACAATCAGGATTTTAAAAGCTTCAATCATCTGTCTAAAAAAACACTTTTAAAGTAAAATTACTAAAAGCAATTAAAAATATAAATGGAAGAACTAGAAAACCCCAGAATCCAAAGCAAACTCGCTGATATTCGAGAGACTCTCAAAAGAATAGGCAATTCTCTCACAGAAGAAGTATTTTCCATATAGGAACCCAGTGATACAAATCGATCAAAATTCTCATCAGAAGAAGATTACTATAAAAAACCTTTTGATTATTCTACTCCTTCAGATAACGCAGTAAGATCTGAAGAATGGAATTCTTATGTTCAAGACTCTGTAGAAATCAAAGAAAGCCCAAGAGAAGATAATGAAATAAGTGAATTAAAAGGCAAAGTTAATGAACTGAAATTAAATGAAGAAACTCTTACTAAAAAACTTAAAGAAAAAGACCGAGAAATCGCTGATTTAAAATCTTTATCCTACACTTTACAAAACAAAATATCAGGGTTAAATGAAATGCTTCATAAAAAAGATAAGGAAATTTCAAAAATCACATATGAAAAAGAAATTGGTTTAAAAGCTTTTGAAGATAGTCAGAGTTTGGTACAAGATCTAAAAGCTAAAGAAGGGGAATTGATAAAAGAAAATATAGAACTAAGGGAAATTAATGATTTTGCTGAAGAAGAACGTAAGAATTTTGAAATGGAATTAGAACAAGCTTCAAATTATATTGACAGACTCAAGCGAACTTTAAAGCTAAAAGAAGATACAATAATGAGTTTACATCAAAGTAGGACTGTTTTAGAAAAAGAACTTGGGAGTTTTTCAGGGGGAGTTAAATCTGAAGATTTTACAAAAGATGATAAAAGGTTAAAAATACCTGAAAGGAAATTTTCTAATTCTCCAGAATGGCCTGAATATGGATATACAGAAAGACCAGAAGAAATGTCATATAAAATTATGTGTAGGGAAGCAATGAAAATAATTGGCGTAACATCAACTAAAGATTTTTATTCAAAACTTTTACATTTAAGACAACATCATTCGAAATATAAGAAAAATAGAAAACTTATAGAAAAAATTGTGGATATGATAATACAATGTTCACCTTCAGGATCATTTAATAAACAACCAAATAGTCATCAGATATGGAAATGGATTACAGGGTTACTTGAAGAGTATATGAAAATAAAAAAGTCTATATCGGGTAATGCTTTTCTTAAACTATGTGAAGTTATGGGAACTGATGATATAGAAACTATGATATTAAAAGTGACTCAGTTAGTTAAAGTAAGATCGCCTAAAATAAATTTTAACTCATAATATATGATTATTCAAACTTTGGCTTTTTAGTCCCTTCAGTTTTGTTACTTGGTAAGTTGATAGGCTGGGTGTTTATTTGTAGTCCTGACGAATTCTGCAATTCAGAGAGTATTTTGTTATAATACAGCTGCAAATTAAACACCTGCGAATAAAGGGTCTGGTTTTTTTTCTTAAACATTTTTGAAACCGCTTTGAAAATCTGTCTGATATTCGCATCAATATCTTCTAATGTTTTATAATGCCCTTCTTGTATAAGTTCTTTAATTGTGCTAAAATCACAAGGAGTAAAGTCTAATCCTTCAGGTACTAAGTTTTGTGTACAAGGGTTTTTCATAAGAATTCCTATTATTTGCATACCTTGAGCTTTAATACCTTGACATGGTTGTCTAAGTTCATTAATACTAACAGAAATTGTATTATCATCAGTTAATGCATTATCCAATCCATCTCTAACAACACGACAAAAAAAACACATCCATTTGCCTTTAGGTGTAGCTTTAAGATTCAAACAACTTAAATGATAAACACTTGGACATGCTTCACAACATATAAGTTTCCCAGGTTCCCCACATACTCCACATTCATTCATACTTTGATCTTTATCATCTTTATATTTAGCTTCCCCTTCATCTTCCATCATATCATTATTTTCTTTAGATATCGGTTCAGGTAAAGGGTATTTTCTTGGTCTACCTCTTTTTCTTGACTGCATTTCTGGCCTATAATTTTTTTGTCTATAATCAATCATAGCCATATTTGCAGGAACACAAGAAAAAGATTCAGCTGGTGGGGCTGTTAAATGTATGCTTGTCAAATCAAGTTCTTTGATTTCATTATCTGGTTTTTGGGCTAATGTTGGGTTTGTAACTTGATCAATAGTACATCCAGTAAGTATTCTTTCATAATTATAATTCAAACTTATAGAAATTTCATTAGCTTTGGCTGAACTTAATGAAAAAGTGTCTGAATTTTGGATGACTGAGTTGATTTTGTTATAAATTCTATGAACTGATAAGAAATCCTCTTCTTTCAAAGTGTCGACTGAGAACATCATTTGGGCAAATTGGCTGTCACGATTGAGGATTTTCCAGAAATGGTAAGCTAAAGATTCATTGACGTTTTTTATTTTCTTGTTTGGATTTGATATAGGTTTAGCACATTGACGGCATTCAATACTTAGCATATGATTGTATTCCCCACATTTTTTACATATTTTTTTAGCACCTCCTACTGCTGGTTCTTGTCTCCTTCTTGTACTTTCTAAAGTTTTTTGCCTTTCTGTCTGTCTTTGTGCATGAGCATCATCTTCTGTTACTTTACTATCCTGACTGAGCCCACTAAGATTTCCATATTTTTGCCTAAGTTTTTCTAATGAAACTCCACAAGCTCGGCATATATCATTTGAATATAATATTGAATTACATTGTAAACATGTTAGATTATTTGCTGCATGTTCTTCAAGTTTTTTAGGAATTCGGGTTCTTGTTTGGATTGTATATCTTTCAATATGTTCGATAAGTTGTTCAAAGATTGATATGATGATATTTTCTTCTTCAGCATCAGTTAGGTTAAGGGATGTTTTAAGACCTTTTGCAAAACTGTAGGGACTACGGTATTGTTTACTTAGGTCCCAGTCTAGGCGATCTCTGATTACAAGATTTGGTTTTACTTTAACGCAGAGGACTATTGGCACTATCATTCTTTCTGTGTTTAGTTTGTGGTAATTAGGCTGCTGACGGGGGCATTTTACGTTTTGACGGATTTTTTGCTTTTCTAAGGATTCTTCGAAGAACACGTCAGGGTCAAGCATTTTATTATGTGCTTTTAATGAAAATTTTATGTGAAAAGATGTAGAGTTTAGATAAATGATTGGATGATTCGGATTTGGTGTAGGGATTTAGGAGATGTGTGTGAGATAAGAAGGAGGATGAGTGTAATTATAATAATTTAATGGATTTTTGATAGATTTTATAATGATTTGTTAGAAGTTGTGTTTATTGTAATATAGGATGGGTGTTGTTGTTTTGATGTGAAAATATGCTATATAGATGATATCTATAGGTTTGTATGCTGTATAGTAAGAATTAAAAGTGAAATAAAATGTTATGATCCAAAATATAAGAGGTGTTAGAAAGCATTTTAAAACAAAAATACATGAATTATCATATAAAATCATCGTAAATTTTCTAAGAACTTTTTACATATACTATAAACATATACTTAACTGAAATTCCTAATCAAGTTTCCTTTACCATAATAAATCCTCACAATATCTAATTCTCCTCAGGACCTCCTACATATAAATCCTTCAAACAGCATTCAACCCTAATCTTTCTTATGATCATCTCCTCATTAGCCTCTCTGTACTTTCAAAATTCCTCCTTTATCCCCAACTCAATTCCAACATCATCTCTTAACCCAATCTTCAACCTAATCCTTATCATTAAAATAATTCTAAATCACTACATAATTAGGCAATTACTGCAAAGCGCCGTATCTTTATTTCTAACAACCTTACGTTTAGAAGCAAGTGAAACCCCCTCATCAACCGTTACCGTATATCCTGAAATCCCAGATTGATATTTATCCTCATCAGTTGAATTACTCCTACTTTTAGGTCTATCAATAGTCTCAGGTTTACTAACATCATCTAAAACTACAGCAACACTTCTTCCAGTAACATAATTCAAAACAATCCCCCCAAGACAAGCTTTTTTACCAAAAACAATACTAGCTCTTGAACTTGTAAATTTAATCCCTGAGTTTTGTAATAAATTCATAAGTTCAGATGATGGTAAAAGTCCTCCATTGCTATCAACAATATCAAAAGCTAAGTAATTTATCTGAACAAGTTGCTGATAAAATGTTTTTTTGCTTTCCAAATCTTCTTTAGTCAATGCGATCTCATTGTTAAACGGTAAATAAGGTGATGATGACTTTTTTATATGAGGTGGTGCGCCTGTTATTATTTCTACACCTGTTGGTATTGATACTATTCTTAAAAGAAGTCTTACATGTTCGAAACCAGCAGCCCGAAAACCCCAGAAAGCTTTACTTGATAGGGTATAATCTCCACTATCATATACAACAATACTTTTACCTTCAGGAATTTCTAATGCCCTAATTGTCGATATGAATTTTGGCGAGTTATCTTCAATTGATAATAAGAAACTCCCTGAAATATACCCACTTGGTTGTTGGAATAAAGTACTACAGTATATGAAGATGAAATTCCCTAAACCTTGATCTAAACATTCTTGGATTGATATAAAAGGATTCATTATTATTATTCACCAGATTATAGTTTATCTTATTAGAAATGTACAAAGGAATAATCAGTGAGAATTGTTTGCTCACTTTATGTAAAAGGAATATCCCTAAGACACAATATCAAGAGATTGTCAAGTGCCCCTCGGTTAGATGTGTGGTAGGGTTTATTTAGATATCAACTGCTGACCCATTTGAGAATATGAGGTCTACTGGAAGGAACAACCCTAAATTAAGACCTATATTGAATAAACATCGAAAATCTCCTTCACTTAGCAACTTGTTAGCAAAGGATACTTTGATTATTGACAAGCCTTGCTCAAAGTCTTTAAACTCTTCTAAATCAGAGAACTTTTTACCTAAGATTTTTCAAGTCCCTTTAAATAGCAAAAAGTGCATCACCAAAACTAGTCTTCCACCTTTTATAAAAAGCGAAAGGGCATTTGTAGGAACCAGAAATGTCTCAACACCTTTTTTCAAACCTCAATCTTTAGATACCCAAGAAAAAGCTAATATTCCTGGGTCTGAATGGAAAATAAGAATAAAAAATGACCAGAAAAATGAAATCAAACAAGATCGGGCGTTTAGGAAAAGAAAAAACAATGGGAGTAGATTTTTTGACCATATCAAAATGAAGAATTTAGCAGAGATTTCTTTTGGTGAAAAAACTGATATGATGCCTAATGCTTTTGCAAAGAATAAAACTATGAGAATTAATTTCAATTAATTTATCTTGATGTGAGTTTTGATGTTTATATGTATATAAGATTTTAAAGGTTTATAGAAAAGGTCAGGCTTTATGATAGAAGAATGTCTTGGAGATAATTTTTTTGGATAATTTTAGGGAAAAAGTTTTAATAATAGGTTTAGGGAAGTTATGGGTAGGGTGTTAGGATAGTTTTATGGATTTGAAAGACTTTTGAGTTTTTAAAAGGTTTTAAGAATATGAAATTAGAGGTTTTAAAGTTTTTTTTTTGAAGTAAGTGACTTTCTTAGTTTAAATGTGCATTTTGTTATAAAAATTATTTTCTTTTATTTTATTAGAAAAGCTTTAGGAGGATATTGTGATGTTTTATTGTAACTACAAAGTTTTTATTTTTAAATGCAGTAAAAATTGACTCATCTATTATTCATGATTAAGTTAAAAGTATAAATTTATTTCTGAATAATTTATGATATCCTAATAACAAGTTAAATTATTTTAAACCTATATTCAATAATTAAATCCTAACTACGCTACTTCATCAAATTATCATGAAATTTTCTCTTCATCTCTAAGCCACCAAAGCTTTCTTAATAAATTCCAAATCACTAAAGCTGAGCATCATCTCTTTTGCGGTATTTAGAAATATCTTTTGATAGCCTTTCAAAAATGTAACCAAATTCCATTTTATTTCAAATCATTCTAAAACCAAAGTACAAAATCCAAGCCCTCAATCCGAAAATAATCCTCCATCCATCATTCTACTTTCAAAACCCCTCATCCCCACCATAAATCTCTTAAAAAAAAACTTACCCTAATAATTATCACAAATCTTATAAACCCTTAATCTACATTCCATACTTATAATTTAATGGGTAACTGCATCAATCCTCACATTTCCCACAAGTCATTTCTTTTATCTCCAGTAAACGACTCCCTATCCTTCCTGACAAGATGGAAAAAACTAACAATTAAAAGTTTCTATAACACTTACGAGTCCTTATATTCCCCTCATACAAATTTATCCATTCTCGAATTCCAAAAACTTATAAAACATTCTCAAATCGAAATTCAACAAGAAATTATATATAAATATTTCTCAAATACAATAAACAAAACAATAAATTTTCTAGAACTTATTGCTGTGATTATAACATATTCTATTACAGATATTGAAGAAAAGGTTGAGCTGGCTATAATGGTTTTTGATTTTGACCATTCAAATCGTATGAGCAAAGATGAAATGAAAATTATGTGTAAATGTTTTTTAAAGGGTTTAAAAGTTGCAACAGGAGAATCAAAAAGTGTTGGTTCAAATGATGAAAACTATTTGGCTGAAATTTTTAAAAATGCTGATTATAATTTTGATGGGCAATTGGTTAAGAGTGAGTAAAGTTTATATAGGATTGTTAAATGGATTGAAGGGAATAAAATACTTTTTAAGTTGTTTAAAGGAAATAAAATTGTACAGGAGATGAAAGGAAAACAGGTTAGGCTTTTGAGTCAGGGAGGGTATTTAAATAGAGCTGGGAGGAGGAATANGTTTATATAGGATTGTTAAATGGATTGAAGGGAATAAAATACTTTTTAAGTTGTTTAAAGGAAATAAAATTGTACAGGAGATAAAAGGAAAACAGGTTAGGCTTTTGAGTCAGGGAGGGTATTTAAATAGAGCTGGGAGGAGGAATAAGAGTTTAGGTCAAGAACCTTGTTTGCCAATGATTTATGTTTCAGAACCTACGAAAAAGGATTTTGCTGACATTTTCACTGAGGCTTGTAATCGTTCTCATAAAGCTACGGCTAGGAATTTGTATGATACTATGATTAAATATACAAAGTTCCAGAAAATCGCTTCAGAATTTTATATTTATTATCACTTTAAACTGAATAATGAACTAAACCTTGAAGATTTTATGAGTTTTCGTCATAAATATAAAGAAAAAACTCATCGTGAGTTAAAAAAATTCGGCAACCGTAGACGTAATGGTGTCATTTTTGGAAACCCAGAACTGGTGCTAAAAAATTTTTCGATTGTCAGTAAGCATTATGAGAAAATTGATAAGAAAATACTTGTTGAGATTTTTAAAAGGTTTGATATTAACAATGATGGATTTGTTGATTTGAGAGAGTTAAAAACTGGTCTTCAAGAAGTTTTAACGTATGAGTCCATTGAAGAATTATTTGAGCATTTTGATGAGGATAGGGATAATTATTTGAACCTTGGAGAATTTCTATCACTTTTTGGTCCAGTTAATCTGTCTCTGAGTTTTAAGATTAGATTGGGTACTCAGAAGCAGTGAGATAATATTATTTAATTTCCATATAGCATAACGCTGTTTATATCATAAAATATATAATTCTTTCAATATTAATTTTTAAAAACTACTACCTAAACAAAATTTTTAAAATCAAACCTTTCTAATCCAACTCTCAACATCCAAACCCGACTCTAACTTTTCCTTTTATCCAAAGCTCTGCAAAACCATTTTAATAATAATTACTAAATAACAGTTATAATGAGTGACCTAGCATGGGAAATAGCATACCTTGAGAAAAACCAGAACCCCACAGATAGTTCAGGACGTGTGCTATCACTAATATCAGCACAGTCTAGCAATCTAAAAGACAAGGATATTCAAGCCTTAGCCAATGCTCTAAAAAAAAACTCAGTCTTCAAAGGTGGAATTCGTTTAGACGAAAACCATCTCACAGATCTAGGAATCATATACTTAATCCGAGCATTACAAGTTTCTGAATCTTCAATCGATTATTTAAATCTTTCTTTCAATAATCTCAAAGACCGTTCTGGAGTATACATAGGAGAGCTTCTTACTCAAGGTTATAAGCTTAAAGAACTTCATTTAAGAGGATGTTGTATAGAAAATCTTGGTGTCCAGAGAATATTTGAAACATTAAGCATATCATTATTACAAATATTAGATATTGGTATAGTTCATAACCCTGGAATGCATATAATAGGAAAATATTTACCTCGAGCTAAAGAGCTTAAAGAGTTGATTTTACAACAAGGTGACCCTTGGGATAATATGGCAATACGAGCTTTTATAAGTGGAATGAAAGATAATATATCAATATTAAACTTACAGATTATCAATTGTGAAAATGAAGAGTTTATAGATGAAGTACAAGGGATTACTGATAGGAATAGAGGGTTTTTTGAACAGGGAGAAGTTGAAAGACAGCAAGCACAGAGCCTTGACCCTAAAGTTTTTGCTGAAGAAATACAAGGATATATTGAAAACTCTATACAAAACCTTCCTGTAAGGGTTTATTTATCAAACTCTTTAGGAACTTTACTAAATGATGGGGTATTTCAATTGATGAAATTCAGATTCAACGAACAGAACCCAAGCAAAAACACGGCTGTTAACAACATTAAGTGGCTTATCCGGTTTATTTTGGATAAAGCTAAAAATAGCTAAAAATTTTAGATAATAAATGGGCTGCTGTTCAAGTAATTATAATCTTAAAGCTAAAGGTATTGATGTACTTGCGATTACTGAAGCTGTTGATAAAAATAGATTAGACTATTTAACCAAGCTAAAAAAGGATTTTTTAAAAAACTTTAGACATCAGAATCTTGTGGATGAAAATTTTATTAGTATTGGAAGTATGAATGTTAGTTTGTTAGGCTATGCTTTATTGAATGATAGATTTAAAGCTTTTAAACATCTTCATTGTGAGATTGGAGCAAGTTTAGAAGCTCTTGAGGATTTAATGGAAAAATATAATACGTCTATTATTGAATTCATTTGTACTAAGGGTTTGATACAATTTTTGCATTATTACTTGCCGATATATGATAAAAATCAATTTGAAAAGAAAAACAAAGAGCCGAATTGCACAGGGACTTTTGATTTCGATCAAACTTTTGCAATAGATGGGAAAATGGGTAGGATTCTAACACCTATGCAATTAGCGGTTGAAAAAGACCATATAAATATTGTGAGTTTTATACTAGATTATTATGTTAATAAAGGACCAATCCCAAATGAATTCAGTGTAAACTACCAAGATGAAATCACAGGTCAAAACTGTGCAATGATCGCTTGTAGGAAAGGGAGTTTTAGAATGGTAAAATTCTTATTTGAACATTGCAAAGCTGATTTCCATTCAGTGAATCTAAGAAATGAAAATGTTTTAGTTATAACAGCTGCAGCAAGTAAGTTAAATAAAAACAAAGACCATTATAAAATCTTTGTTTATTTAATCGAAACAGTTAAAGTTGATTTCTATGCAGTTTATGAAGATATACTGCTTTTACTTGAAGATGAAAAGATAATAAAATATTTTCAAACTATACTAGAACAATATGGGATAACAGAATCTAAATCTTTTATTGAAGGCAAGTTTAAAATCAATTATTTCACCCCACCTAATATAATCCAAGCTAATGATATGAGTTCAAATAATCTTCAATTTTGTAATAGTATTATTGATGATGAAAACAAACAAAGCGTTTTAAGCGATATCAGATCTGATGATGGGAGAATGACTGTGTTTTTTGCAAGTATTCTAAGCTATTTTGATAGGAGCAGTTAGTTTTTATATATTTAACTAAGAATGACAAGTTTTAAGAGTTATTTAATTTTTTTTAAGGTTTTTACAAAAGCTTGGAGGCTTGCTTTGGTTTTGCTTGTTTTTGGTTTTTTAGGTTTTTTAAGAGTTTTGGATGAAGGGACTGTTTGGATAGGCATGCTTGTATGATCTCTGCTGTTATTAGAAAGATTTTCTGGCTCTTCTTCTGATGAAAAATCAGGGTCGTATATATCATGGACAATATCTTCAAACTCAATCTTAGGTTTTTCCTTTCTTATAATCGACCTTTCAATGTCATGATAAGTCTGTTCGATTTCCAACATTTCCCTAGTTTTTAAATAACTCCAGTGTTTAACTTTAGCTTTTGGCACAATTTCAGCTGTAATGATCGGAGTGAGTTCTAAAGATGACAAAGGCTGGAACTGGGCAATAAACGGTTTAAACTGATAATCGGAGTACTTTTTCAATGTGTCATTTGATATTTTCTTCATAACCAGTTTTTCCTCACAACACAGCAGACAGTCGAAAATCGGCTTAATCGACATTTAAATACCTGGGTTTAGATAAAATAAAATGGTCAAAAAATTTTTCTAAAGGTAAGATTGCATATAAAAACTATAAACAGTTAATAATAAGGTTTTTCTTTTTATAAGATTTTTGGAACCTAAGATGAACATCGACCGGAGCTAAAATATTATTTTTTAGCCAAGGGTGGGACAAAGCAGCCTCTGGGGTTATTCTTTTATAAGGGTCCCAGTCCAAGCATTTATCAATTAAATCAGCCAAAGCTAAATCGTTACCAACCATCTCTATTAAAGAAACAAATTTTTCATTTTTAGTCTTTTCAGCTTCATGTTTCATAGTTTCCGGGTCTCCAAAGAACTTTTGTTTTTTCACCGCACAAGCTGACAAATGTTCAGGCACAGGTCCTTTTCTCACAATAATTTTATATAAAAGTTCTTGTTCAGTATCAGCTAAAAACAAAGGTTTTCCTATAACTAATTCAGCTAAAACACAGCCAAAAGACCACATATCAATACTACAATCATAAGGTAAACCAAGAATTATCTCTGGAGCTCTATAAAATCTTGATTGAATATATGTAAAAAGTTTTTCACTAACTTGACAACTAGAACCAAAATCAATAAGCTTCACATTAGTCTGTCCAGGACCTATAAAAAGTATATTTTCAGGTTTAATATCGCAATGTATGACCTTCATTTTCCTCAAATACTTTAAAGCTATTAAAACTTGTATTGAAATATTCTTAACAACTGAAATAGGGAGACTTGAAAAGTTATGAACTTTAAGAGTCTCATACAAATTCATATCTAAAAGCTCGGTTACTATACAAATATGGTTGCGGAACAAAAAACACTCTTTAAGTTTCATTATAGAATTTATATCATTTTTGTCGTTTTCAGTCAGAAGTTTGAGTATTTTTATTTCAGTATGAGCTTGTGAGTTAAATCTTTTAGTGTTTTTTATGATTTTTATTGCCACACTTGTGTTTTCTTTATGATCATAACTTTCATAGACTTGACCATATGTTCCTTTACCTAGATTTCTTATAATTTGAAACCTGTAAGCGATATGATCATTTTTGTCACAAAGATAATTTCCCCGATCATCATCAAATCTAAACAGGTTTAAAGACCTTCTACAGTTTTCAGTGTTTTTTCCCCAATAGTAAATGTATTGATAATCTAATACTTCAACTGCTTCATGTTTTGATAGAAAAGCTTTGTAGAGTTCGAGAAAGTCTTGTGTTTTGTATGGAAAAGAGTCAGGTTCAGTTTCATTAGCTCTAGTTTCATGTTGTGAACGTTTATTAGCAAAAACAGGCGTGCTGATTTGTGATTTTGATGTCTCAGGGATGAATTGATTTATATGCTTTACTGTATGAGGGGATTTGTTAATAGTCTGAGAATCATTAAAAGCTGAAGACTCATTCACACAAGCAAGTTTCATAATTTTGTAAGGGGCTTTTCTTCTAACAATTTTACAGTTCGCAAGAAAGTCACTAGTTGTAGGTCTCTTAAAGGCAACGGATCTCAAAAATTTTATTTCATCAATTTTTGATCTTATCATAATATTATAATACAATATAAAACTTTTGAAAATCCTACCTTTGTTTAAATGCTTTTATGTTTAATTGGATAAAATTATTTAATTGATTATAAAATTTGATTTGAAATTATGGGTTGTGAGTTGGTAGTTAATTATGACTTAAAAACTTTATTCAAGATTGATTATATCTTACTGACTAAACACTGAAATTTTTGAATAGTATAAGTTTTTATATGAAAAGTTGTCATGAAATTTTAAGGTTATTATTTTTATAATAAATAGTCATTTATTTTGATTAGTGATATTTACTATAAAACTTATAGTCTGAAATAAACCGGTTAAATATATGATTATAATGATGAAGGATTTTTTGGATTTATTCATGATATTAAGTAAGGTAAAGAGGAAGATTTGAAGATATTGATTTTGGGTTTGTAGTTTTTGATTAGATAATGCTCGATATAGTTTGAAGAATGCTACAAAAACCTTTAACTAGTGACATTTTTATTTAAATATTAGCCAGTAGCGGGAATTTGATATGCTGAGTTTTAAAGATGGGATATGGGAATTTTGTTTTAGATGTGATACTTATTGTGTGATTTTTGAAGCTTTTGGGCCACTTGGCTTTTTTAATAGTGTTATATATTTCAATTATCTTTTCATGATTTAATGTATTCTCCATTATTAATAAAATAACTAACTCCTATGTACCAAATAATTATAGCAACAATACCTTATTAGCTAAAATCAACTAAAACGCACCTATCTAGTCACATCAATAAAATATCAGCCAATAATCCTAATATAGTTTTCTACAATTGTATCATATTTATTATCATCTTAATCATTATAGTTAAATCTCTCAACATACTATAAAACATTTTTTTTTAATTTAAAGACATTTGTTTATATTGATATAATAATCTATTGATTGCTCCAATTATGTTAGGGTCTAAACACAAAAAAAATTTTTTTTTTTCACTATTAGTTAGTATTTAAGCACAAAAAATTTTTACTAATGCTTGTTTACTATTAGATAATGAGAGAGATTGAATTATTAAACCAAGTTTTTGAAGCTATTATTTTATTTAGTAGCTTTATATTAACTTTAGCTAATTTTTATTTATATCACTGTATCATTAATCTGTTTATGAATTATATTTTAATTGCTTTCTGACTTTAAGAAATATTTTAGGACATAAGATTAATCAAAATCTTATAAATGATATGATCTTTACTCTTCAAAAATTTTCAAATTTTTTATGTTAAAATCAAAACTAGGAAATTTTTTCATGGAGGTTACTTGATTTAGGATTTATTTAAAAGATATAAAAATTAGTTTTTGGGGAGATTTGATAGTCACAACAATAACTTTAGCTAAAAAAAAGTATTTTAAATCTAAAGAAAAATAGTTAAAAGCCTAGCTTTGCACCTTATACTATTTTATACCTTCCTTAAAAAGCATCCCTCTATCTTTTAAATAATTTTCATCACAAAGCCTAAACAGCTTATCATATCTTTCTTCAAATTCTCAGTATCAGCAATAAAGCCTTACACTAGTAAAAAAATTATATAATTCTTTAATAAAAAACCCTTAAAATAAGCTATAATTCCTCTAAAACTAAACCCAAACCCACTAAAATCTTCGAAATTCATATAAAATACTATTCATATTAACCTATTAATTCTAAAATTCATTATTTTTCAAACTTTTAATTATCTATTCCAACACTTCATCTTCTGTTATCAATTCAACACTTCCATCTTCATAAAGAATTAAATAGTCAAACTCAACATATTCAAACAAAGGAAGTAAACTTTCAATATCACTTTGTTCTAAAAAATTTCCATTAACTGAAATTGTCTCACCTTCATCTAATAAATCAACAATGCTTTCATATAACTCAAATATTTGCTGGCAAGCTTCTTCAGGGATTATATATGTCCCATCATCTTGTAAGCAACTAGCTAGAATTTCTGAAATTTCGTCCTCAGTTTTTTGTACAGTTAAATCTTCTTCAATATCAACTAAAAGTTCTTCTAGTTGTTCCTCATCATAGTCTTCACCAGAGATTGTCACAGTTTCTTCTCCATCTAAAGATTCTAGCAACTCATACCCTGCATCAAGCAGAATCTCAAGCTCTTCAACAGTCATTTCATCAGAGTTTTCAGCTTCTAACAATTCTGCAAAATCTTCAGCCAGATCATCACTTTTTTCATCTTGTAAAAACACAGTCGGTACAGCTAAAACTTGTAAAACTACACAAGCAAAATAAATCCCTCTCAATAGCTTCATATTATAAAATAATATTAAGATTTCTAAACCCATTTTGAATAATATTACCTATAACGGATAGTGAAATTTGATATTCTAATCATGAAATCCTCCAACTAACCCAAAGCTAACTAAATCTCAATGATATTTAGGCATATTTTTATAAGTATTTCTTGAAGTGATATCGAAAATGGCAATACCAAAATTCTCTCTAATTTAGTATCATCTCTTAAGCCCTTGTATGATGTAAAAATGTTACCAAAATTCATGGGTATATATTATAACTGAAGATATTTACCTTTAATTCTAAAAACTTCTCTTATCCATCCAAAAATAAAAAAAAGCATTTCTCTTTTTAGAAAACTTTTTATCTTAAACTGTGTAGCATTAAATCATTTTTCATATAATCAAGTTAAGTACGTCTTAACAAAGGTTAACTTATAATATCATAACCAATTAGCACAAGTTTTAATTTTATTGTAAGAAAAACTTATTTATTTTATCTAATTCAATACTTGGAATAAATTCCTATAATGATAGATTACTATTCCTCTTTCATTATAAGCAACAAAGCTTTCTCATTTCTTAAAATCTGATTAAAAATATTCAACACATCTATAAATTTCCCAAATGCTCCTTGATTAAAAAATATATTTTCCCCAAACAATATATTCCAATTTATACTGAAACTTTTCCTATTCTTCCTTCTTTCTCTTTTTATCACATAAAAAATCTGAACTTATTTTTCTTTTGGAAACTTAAAAAAGATTTTCTTAATAAAATGTCGATAAAAAACAAACAAGTAGTAATTTCAAAAAAACCTCAAAATCCTATTGCCATGAAAGAATTAGTTCAACAAAACCATCATATAGGAGAACTATCAAGAATAATAATCTCTAGATCAGAAGATATTGCTATACTAAAATCCTTATCAGACCGGAAAACAGGAAAACTTCGTGTTCAAACTTTTTATGCTGAAAAAACAATAAGCGAGTCAGAATTCAAAGAAGAATGTAGATACTCTAAAGAAGAAAGTTTATTATCAGGTTTACAAGGGTATAAAATAGATTCAATTATTCAAAAAAAGCAACTTGAAAAAATTTCAAAGAAAATCCTCAGGATAAACTTACAGTTTGAAGACGAGCCTTCAGATTCTGATTTAAACTTATCTGAAATCCATGTGCAAAAAGTTATGAGTGTAAGGGTGAATCAAGAAAATACTCTTATAAATATTAACGATAAAGGGCAGGCATATGTAAATCTCCCAACTTTAACTGTTAATCCTCAAACCTGGCGTGAAAACTATTCATCAATAGTAAAAGCTTTAGACTGTTGCCTTTTAGGAGAAATCCTTAATCCTTATTTGCCTATGTTTTTATGTGTAAAACATAGTCGGGGTTTATATTTAAACGAAATTTCAAGGCAAAAACATGCAATTGTAGAAGGTCTTAGTTCTTTATCCCCAAACATAGCGGTTATGATAACAAATAAAAAATCTAAAAGCACGATTCCACAGAAAAAGTCTTTGTCGCCTATAAAAAAAACTCAACCGCTACCTGAGCCTGACTATCTTGAGCCATTTGTAAAAATGATGTTGAATATGAATGCTGAGGTTGAAAAAAATATCAAAACCTTTAGGGGTAATTATTATGAGAGAAATGCTGAAGGAATTGAGAGGATTGGGAGGAATAAAAACCCTGTACTTAAAGCACTTAGGGCAAGAAACTATGAAAAGTTCTCAGCTGTAAATCCTTGGGCTAAATCTCAGAATAATTATATGTTATCTACTGTTAAAACATTGAAAAGTTTGCATATGCAACCTGAGGTTTTATTTGACTTACAAAACATGTATTTTGATGAAAATTTGAACTTACCTGATCGGATTAAAGTTATCCATTCTTGTTTAATTATACAAAACACTTATAAACTAAAAAGGCAAAGGGAACTTATTAAAAAAGTTATCATAATACAAAAATTTATTAGAGGGTTTTTAGCTAGGAAAAAAGCTTTGTTTGTAAAATTCGCTGGTTTTAGAAAAGTCTATTATTTACAAAGGCTTAAACACTGGTATCCACTTATGGTCAACAAACGCCGTGAACATAAATTGAAATTTTCAGGTAAAGATTATAGTATTTTTTATCAGAAAATTGTGATGATACAAAAAGTTATTAAAGGATTCTTGGCAAGACATAATGTTGTTTATTGGAAAAAAGAGTTTCGGAGGATTAAAGAGAAAAGGAGTTTTGAGAAAATATATGAAATTAAACAAAACTTGTGGAAAGTTTGTTTTGAATATGAACAACTAGCTTTAAGGCAAAGTGGAATTTGTAATTATGATATGAACTGTGAAATATGGCAAACTGGGTATGAGAAGTCTAGACAAGATATACGAGGAAAGCTAGCAGAGCTTGAAAATCGTAAAGAATGTTTTAGACTAGCTAAAGAAAATAGAGTTAGCTGTTTAAACTAATAGGAAATATTGAAATTATAGGTAATATTTATACTTTTATTTATGTTATAAATTAGCCATAAAATCATAGTTTTTTATTAGTAAAGACTATAGTTTTTTTTTGTAAAATAGTTAGGTATTTATTGGCTTATCAACTAGCATAGTTCCATAAGTTTTAACCAAACTGGCAATAAGGGAAAGCCCAAGAATGAACAAAATCCAAAACATAAACCCTTGTCCTTTTAATGAAGCGCAATAGATAAACACCAATAAAAACATCACCAAAGCTAAAAAGTTATAAAGACTCTTGAACTTAGGTTTCATAAGAACTTCTTTTTTCACTACAAGTTTTCCAAGAAATAGGTCGATTGAGTTTTGCTTAGACCCATCAAGGAAGTTATTAATAACAAATCTTGTAACACTATAAATCCCATCAAAAGCCATCCCTTGAAAAGTTCTTTTTCCAAACCTAGTAAAATCAGTCTTCTGAGCAGGGGTTCCTGAGTATAAAATGCTCATATTATCAGCATTCTTAACCCATAAATCTCTAAACTTCAGTTCTAGACTTGGACCAAAGGCCTGAAAAGCTTCTCCATTTGGTGGCCCAGAAAGTCCAGCACCAGCAAGTTGTCTAAATAATATATTTCTCGCAATAACACTTTGAACAACATTAGTCCTATCTAAACAATCCANTCTCGCAATAACACTTTGAACAACATTAGTCCTATCTAAACAATCCATACAATTAGTCCTAAAAATCCCATTTTGACTTTTTACTATTTTCCCATTGTCTATATAATCAGACCCTTTTACAACAACTTCACACCATCCAAAATCTTCTAAGCTCTTATTAATCTCAAATAATAATGATCTTAAATTTTCATACTTCATATTACGACATTCATGATGGAAATCAAACCATACATATTGANTTTTCATACTTCATATTACGACATTCATGATGGAAATCAAACCATACATATTGAAGGTTTTTATCTTTTTTCTCAGTGCTAATAAGATTTGATAAACTTGTAAAAGCGGTACCGATAGTTTTTTGTGACCCTTTTTTGTCAATAAGATTAACTGAACATACACCACCATAGTATTTGAAGAGTTCGTTAAAATGAAGTTCACCAGCTGATATGTTTTGTTGGGCACTATTGAGAATTTTAGGTCTGGGTGTCCAGGAAAGATTTGGTTTTTGCTGCCAAATTAAAGGTATTGAGCCTCTGATTTGTATATGGGAATAAATGTTTAGATGATCATCTTCAACTGCTAGCAAAAGCTGTTCGGTTTCAACATAATTTACAGCATTACCTTGGTCATCTAAACCACGAGTATTAAATCTTGTCCCTGTACGTCTTTTATCCCTTCTTGATATAATGATATAATCACATCTTCGGCCTTTGATTTCAACAGACTCACCTTTGATAAACCCATTAACTACAACAACGACATAGTCATGGGCATTAGCTTTGATTATGCTTTCACTTAGATACTTATTCCAAAAATACTTTTCATCAGCTCTTTCATATTTGTTTAACTTTTTACTTGATTGGGATAGATTGACTATTGCTTGGACATTAAGAGTTAGGTCGTAATCATAGGAAAAATAGAAGGATTCTGATTCGATTAAGGATTTTAAAAGGTTGATTGATTGTTTGTCGTTGATATGCTCTGGAGAGTCTAGATTAATAGAATTGCATGGACGGAATTCTACTGATTTGATCATGTAGACGAAGGAATCTTTAATCCATGCAACATGAAGAGCCTCTTTGATTGTTATAAGATATGCTGATGAGTATAGTTGGATAAGACCTAATAGACCAAAGCACCTTTCCCCTTTGGTTTGGATAGGAGAGTCTAGGACTTTTTTGGTCAAGACGAAAACACTCCGGTCGATGTAGAGGATTTCGGGTGAGTTTTCTTTATGGAGGATATACTCAGCACTACCTGTATACAAAATGAAAGGACCTGAGTCCATTATTTATTATATGGGATTATATAAAGAAAGTGAAATGTTGGGTGTTTATTAAATAAATATGATCTTGTAATTTTATAGGGCTGTTGGATTTAGGTTTGAATTGAAATTTTGGATGAAATTAGAAGGTTGGAGTTGGCTTTTTTTTATTTGTGTTTTAAGTGTATTGAAATGATGACTCTTTTTTTTATTTGATTTTTTTAATGTGATTTTTGCTAATATTATGTGGAATAATTTTTAAGTCACTGTAAGAAATTGTTTTTTATATAAATTCTAAAAGATTCTGGTATTAGAAGATGTACAGATTCAATTTAATGCAAAGCGGTAATTATTTTGCAAGAATAAGCTTTTATTACATACTAAAAAAAGTTTATTCTCACTTTATAATATTTTCCGCTTTAAATTCCATTATCTGAAATACAAATTTATGATTATGGAAGGGAAATCCATTCTATGATACTGGGGAATTAGAGACCTTGCTGAGTTAATCAGATAATTACTAGAGACAGTCTCGGGTTGAGTTTCTCAAACCTTTCTTATATCATAGATGGTATCTTGGGGATTTCAAAAAGTAAGGTTATTATTTTGTACCTACTTCAAAAATATAAACCTTTATTTCTGGATACAACTCTACATTAAAAAGTTATAGTCTAACAGCTTGATGAAGTTAATATGGATATTAAAAGCTATATAGATCACTCTTATTATAATCCTAGCTTTAATAAAAACAATTTGATTAAAGTTGTTAAAGAAGAGATACCAAATATTGTTAAGTTATTAAGATATAATAAATATATTATTGGGGAATAACTGACTTGGCTTAACTTTTTTCTGTTTGAAACTTTGAAGATGCTTGAAGATTTCTAATTTGAATTTTTTGTTTCGATTAGTTAAAAGTTAAATGAATACAGAAAGAGAATTACTTCTATACCTAGTGTAACTGAACAAATAATTGAACAGAGCCTTGGAATAAAACTTCAGCTGTTTAGAACTAAGAGGTTTATATTTAAACTAACTGGAAATAATAAGATAATATAAGTGGTTATCGATGTTAATCTTTCATAGTAATTTAATATACTTTAAGTATTTTTTTGATAATTTTATCAGCAAATACATATAATTCCTTTAATTCTTTATTCTTATTTTTCAGCTTAGTTTCATTTATTTTCAAACTTCAGATTAATGCTTTACTTTCTTCTAAAGATTTAAGATTCATTTCTTTCTCATAAAATACTTATGATATTTCTTTAAATATTTTCTGAAGTATTTCTCTAAGCAAATTAATTTTTCCTGTAATTTTGAACATAATTTCTAATTAATTCTAATCCATTATGAATAAAAAAAACTATTTATTATCAGTCAAACACTTTCAAGATCTTAACTTGAGCCTGCATTCCTGGCTTACTACTATTCAGCATGACCATATTTTCCTCATCAAATTCTTTAACATAATTAATAAACATTCCTGCATTATTCTGTGACTTCTGTTTAAACTCAGGCTTTATAATACAAAATTTCAAAATAGGTCCCAAGTTCTTTAATGTTTTCTTCAAAGATTCAGGCATATTCTTATAAGACAAATAGCATTCTCCCCTTTCTAATATCAAAAGTCTTATATCCTCAAGGACTATATCAGAAAAATTCATTAATTTTGTCATATTTTCAATACCATGTATCTCACAATCTACAATCCCTGTTGAATCTTCAGCCATTGCTCCTCCAATAGCTTTTATTTGCATATCCCTTTGATCACAACATTTATTTTCTTGTTGATAAACCCCTTGTCCACAATGTATACAATTGTATTTAAATATCAAGTAATTTAAATATATTATTCTAAGCTGGACACGCATATGCACACGGAAAAGTTTTGTATGTTTTATATCACAAATAAAGGAATAAGGGACGAAATTTGATGTAAAACCAGATAATTTGTTGAGTTTGCAAGGGCAGATTGAATTCTCGCATGATATTTGATGTTTTTTAAGGACTTTAAGATTACAAGGATTCAAGCTGAGGTTTAGTTTGCAATAAATGTTTAAAGTTTGAGAGATCTATATAGAAAATACCATTCTTTTACCTGAAATAAGGATGATATCGTATAGGTTAAGATTGTTAAGGTATTGCTGATGATCAAGTTTTAATGAAGAATATGCGACAAAGATGTTGATTGTGTCGTTAGTCATTAGATCTCTGCATTTTATTATAAAACTGTTACCCCATGATCGGTCTGAGAAGTTGATTTTTACAATTATTCCAGCAAAATTCACTTTGTCAGCAATAGTCAGCAAGGTTTTCAAAGGGAATCTTAAGCCAACTGGAGTATTTTCTGCATATTTAATTAGATTCATAGTCATTGTCTTAGAAATTGACTCATTATTTTGAACCTGTTCAAAGCAGTACTCATTAACCCTTCTGCTTTTCGGTGTTGATAAGCATTTTTCTAAAGATATGTCAATTGGGGAGAAATTTTTACCTAATATCACGTCCGGGACAAGTTTGAATATTTTTGTATGATGAGTTTCAGCTAAATTTAATGACAACTCATTACCAATACGTACTGGGCAAAGGTTTAATTTTGTTATCCGTACTAAATCATCGTAAGATGTGTTTTCAATTTCACTTTTTGCATAGTAATTGATTAAGATTTTTATTTTTTCTGGGATCATGAGTACAACTTCAATGGCGCGATAATATTTAGTATGGGTGTTTTCATAGTAATGACCTATTTTGGCCACTATTTCGAATCTTGTGTTCTTGTAGTAGGTTAATAAGGAGAGGTTGCAGTCTTTCACGGAATTAGAAATTTTTAGGATTTCTTGCATTGATCTCTGGTCTTTTTCGGTGAGAAAAACTTCCATTTTTAGATTATTAGGAATTTACAAATGGGAAAGAAGAAGGATTTAGAGAAAGGACGTGATAGGATAAGATAAGATTTATTATATGCTAAAAGGTTTAATTTTGGTGGGAATTGATTATAATAAGAATATTGATTGTGGTTTA
The DNA here is from genome assembly GCA_001970955.1 of Stentor coeruleus. NCBI lineage: Eukaryota > Ciliophora > Heterotrichea > Heterotrichida > Stentoridae > Stentor > Stentor coeruleus. The sequence continues at coordinate 7,440 of MPUH01000366.1, read as the reverse complement.
ATAAAGATAATATTTTGCTTGAGTTTAAAAGCTTTATAAGTCCTTGAATTAAATAGATTATATTGATTTTAGGCTATTTAAAGTATTTTTATTTATGAAGTCTGATTTTATTAGTAAAATAGTCTTTAGTAAATTTACTTAAATAATATATAGTATGGATTCTAATTCTTAATATCCTTAAGTAGTTTATTATATAGATAATGCTCTTAGAAAGGTTTTGAATTTAATGAAATTTTTTAAGTTATGCGTGAATAATTTCTAAAATTCAAGAAATAAATTATTATAATTTATTGATATTTTATAGGTAATATATTTACATTATTTTTATTAAGATCTATTCGTTACTTTTTGTTTTTTAGTATTTGCTGAGAGTAAGTAATACAAAATTTTAAATTTGATTATATTTATTAATATCTGTATTATTAAACTTATATTTTTTCAGCTTTGTTCCAATTTTACAAATAAAATCAGCTATTACTCTACAAAGTTAAAATTACTAATAAACATAAGAAATCAGTTGTAAAATTGATGACTATTACAAGATAACTTAAAAATNTCAGCTATTACTCTACAAAGTTAAAATTACTAATAAACATAAGAAATCAGTTGTAAAATTGATGACTATTACAAGATAACTTAAAAATTCTAGATATCTCTAGATAAAATATCTATTACGAACTTAAACTATTTAGAGGAAATTTTCTATTGTAGCACACACTGATTATCACAATCTGTTATAAGAGCTAAACCAAAAATTAGTTATATGTGAACTGTACTCACATCTAATAATTCCTTCTTATCTTTTTGCCAGACAAGGATAGTGAAATACTTTAAGCATTCTAAGGTCGTCTAAAGCTGTAGAAATTTATACTCTTTATTGCCAAATTTAATTCTCTTCTATTAACTATTTAGCATCATCATCATCGTCATCTTCAAAAAAGTGTAAATTGTTTGATAAAAGTGAACAGGTGTGAAATTTAAGAGGAATTTTAAAGAAAATTCCTTTAACTAACCATCTTATAATTCAAATCAAAGTATGCCACTTGAGTATAGTTACTCTTAATGCTAATTGTCTTCAATTATTTGCACCTAAGAATAGAGGTCATAAATTCTAAAATTAGAATTAAGATAATTACCGTCGCAACTTCATCAAAGTAATAATGAATAAGCTGGCATGACAAAAAACAATTAGTTGAAGTAGTAAGTTCTAAAAATATCAATAAATATGCCATGAGAGTCTACTGTAAGTTTGCTTTCATCAGAGAGAATTTCAAATCTTTACCCTTTTATATTTTTTGTTCAATCCTTTTACCTATGAACTTGTGCTAAAAATCTTTAAGATTCCTTCTGTGAATTCCATTTCTACAAGATTTCATTAATTATTATTCATCCAAAAACTAGTATATTAAAAATAAGCAACCATCATAGACTTTATAATCAAATCTTGCATAGTTTTTAATTTTATAAAATTAAGATAATCCACGTTGAAATTAAAACTATTTTTAAAGCATCAATAGGAAAACATAAAAAGTAAATCCATAAAAAACGTTTTTTTCTTTAATAAATTATAGTCTTAAGAATTAAAATATCTAAATTGCTAGATTAAAGCCACCCCCAGTAAATCTCTGTGGAGGAGGATGGCGTCTTATTATTGGTTTGTCTCTTCCTTCAGCCTTAAGTTCTTGCTCTCTTATAAGTTGTTCCTTTTTCTTTATCGTGAAATAATTTTTCTTCACTTCCTGAAGTTCTCTATTAAGCCTTTCAATCTCATGTTTATACTGACTTGATTGTGTCTGGTATAATTCAAGCTCTTCTTCCATATTATTCATTTGGCCTTTTTTTTCCTCTAATATCCTTCTACACTCATCAATTTTTTCAGCACTTTCTGGTCCTGGATGCCTAGCTAATGAAATTTTTAGTTTGTTATATTTTATTTCTAGATCATCAAGTTCTTTTTTCTTTTCTAATGATTCTTCATTTTTACTTATAAGCCGTCTCTGTAGTGTTTGTATTTTTGTAATCAACTCATAAATTTCTGGCTCTGTTCCTTCAACTTTTCTCCATCTATGCACATTCATTGTATTTTCCACTTCTTCAGACAACGCTTTAACTTTTACTTTTTCGTCTAAAACTTCACGTTCGAGGTAATACATTTCCTTTTTCAAATCAAAGACTACGGAAGCTTCTTTTTTAGCTGAATGAAGTTTTTGCTTTAATTCAGCAATTTTGATTTTAAGAATATTTATATCTCCTAAGCGCTGCTTATATTGTTCTTCACCTTTTTGAAGAGTTGAAGTGAAGATTTTTATTTTTTTATACAATAGTTCTAGTTCATCTTTACGTCTAATAAGTTGTGTGCCAAGGATATCTCTTTCGTTTGTAACTAGTTCAAGCTCTTTTTTCTGCTTAGCTTTTTCCTGTTCAACTTCAGTAATCACATATTTCAATCGTTGATTTTCACGTTCAGAATCCTTAATTGTTTTTTCGAGCATCTTTTGCTTTTCCTCAAGTTTACTTTTAGCTGAGTCTAATTCATGATGCTTTTTTTCTAATATTCCAAGCTGCTTATTTTCTTGAATAAGCTCAGTATCCTTAATAACTATTTCTTCTTTTAATTGATTGATTTGATGAACCATTATTTTTTTCTTTTTATCCAACTCATCAATTTCATCATGACTTTCTATCAAGTTTTTAGAATAAAGATTCCTATCTGATCTCACAGCTTCATATAAATTCATTTGCTGTTTTAACTTGGCTTCAGCCTCAATATTTTTCTTTTGTAGTTCAGCAATTACAGAGTTACACAATTTCACTTCCTCTAAACACTGTGAATATTTGGCATATGCTTGAGATTTTTCTATTCCATATCTTTCTTGTTCCTTTTGTAATTGCCATACTTTGTCTTTTAGTTTTTTGATATCTTTTGAATATTTCTTAATTTCATTTTCTAGTTTTTTCTTATTATTATCCATAGTAATTGAAGTATCTTCTTGAGATCTGACATTATCTCTTGCTCGCATGATTGTTTTAGTAATCATATCACGTTCTCTTTTAAGATTTTCTATTAAACTCTGATCACTTTCTGTATTTTTTCTGAGGTTTTCGCTTTCTTTTATCAAACTATGCATATGATTCCTAGCTTTTTCCCTTATTATCTCTGCATTTTTTTTCTCTTCTGTTAATGAAATTTCTTTTTTGGTTAATAAATCAAAATCTTTCTCATGTCTGTCTTTTAAATCTTCCAAGGATTCAAGATCGTTTCTGGCCTTTAAAATATTATCCTCAACCTCTTCAATAGCTTTTAGCATATTTTCCTTGATATTATCCTGGTAAATTTTCTTATCCTGCGCTATTTTCTTATCATTTTCAGACTGTTTCTGGATTTCTTCTTTGTCTTGCCTTTGATCATCAACTTTATAAATTTCTTTGGCGATTTGATTTTTTTCTTCAATAAGACTTTTTTCTATGAGTTCTTTTTCTTTAATTCTTTCAATAATTCCTTCAAATTTGCCTTTTTCAGTATTAAGTTCAGCCTCGATATCAAGTTTTTTCTTACTTTCTACATCAAGATTTATTTTCATGTCTTGGATTTCTTTATTTGCGCTTGCGACTTCATCTCTCAAGGATGCTTTTGCTGATTCAAGCTTTTGAATTTTAGCCAGCAATTCATTATGTTCTTTTTGAGATTTGGATATATTTTCACTTATAAGACTTACTTCCTTGATANGATTTCTTTATTTGCGCTTGCGACTTCATCTCTCAAGGATGCTTTTGCTGATTCAAGCTTTTGAATTTTAGCCAACAATTCATTATGTTCTTTTTGAGATTTGGATATATTTTCACTTATAAGACTTACTTCCTTGATAAGTTCATCTTTTGATCTAATTAATTCGTTCACTGTACTATCTTGACCTACAGCTAGCCCAGNAAGTTCATCTTTTGATCTAATTAATTCGTTCACTGTACTATCTTGACCTACAGCTAGCCCAGAGCCTTGCTCAACTATCAAGCTTAGTCTTTCAATTTCCTCACGAAGAGCTGAAATTGTTTTCTTTGCATTATCTTCTTTAGCTTTAAAATTTTCAAGTGTCTTAACCGCTCTGTCAAGATCGGCCTGGAAGTTTCTTATATTTTCGTTTTCTTCTTGACTTAGCTTGAATGCCTGCTGGACTTTTAGTGTGCTTTCAGTGATATGAGAGTTGAGCTCTTTACATTTCTTGATAAGCTTTTTTTCGTTTTCATGACTAGCTAAAAGGATTCTATAATGTTTTTCATATTCCCGATGAAAGTGTTCTAACTGCTTGTCTCCTCCGATTTCTTTTAATACTGTCTGAAACTCTGTTTCAAGGACTTGAAACTCTCGAGATTCAAACTCATCTTCAAGCTTTCCTTTTCCTGGACTTAGGCTGTCTTGATTTGCCATTTATATGAATAAATTAGATATCACATTCCTAAGAAAAAATATTTGAATTGTATTTACTAATCAAAAGTTAAAGCTCAGAGTTTTTAAATTAAATTAGGCGTGTTAAATAAATATAATATAAAGCAACTGCTGCATATTAAAATTGCTGTTATATATAAGATAAGAGTTATTATTTATTACTAAGAAAACCATTTTTTAAGTAATTAAGGGAATATATGCTAATGAAATATAAGTATAAAAAGTATATCTTATACAGAACCCAATCACAAGATATTTACAATGCAAGCGAGTTTCTCCATGTCAAGTAGTTACAAGAAATCAATCTTTATCTGAATTAGAAAAGGATTGCATACAATACAATAAAAGTATATTTTGGTAATATACAAAAATGCCGGTTTTTTTCTTATATACTATTTGTTGGAACAGATATGATCTACTCAATAAATTCATTTCGATTTTTCAGCAGATAGACAATAAAATTATTTGATTTTAAAACAAGGATGCTTATTAGTTAGCTTACTTTCATTATACTATAGCAAAGGCTATTTACATATACATATATTATTTAATATCACTTAGTGAATAATCTCTTCAAGTGTGAAAATATTAAAAAATACAGATATTATAAGTATAAAATTCAAAGAGATTATCATTAATGATATGCATAAAATATAATAAAATAGCATCTAAGAAATAGATATGTAATTTATTAAGAGGTTGTTAATATTGAAACAAGAGTAATCTGTTACCATAAAAACTTCAAAAAAAAAGCATTAAATATAATTCTATTCAGTGCAAATTTTTTTTAGGTTAAATCATATACGATTTAAAACTTTAATTATCAGATATTTCGAAGAAAATATTTCAAAAAATAGATATCGATACTTTGAAAATGGATAAGGATGTGGAAGATGATGTGAGCCTTGAGATGAAAAATAATAAAATCATTAAAGAAACTTAATAAAGAAAATAACAAAATGCATAGACGTAAATAATAAACTAATATATTATCTTATTTATATTCATTGCATTAAAACATATGATTTACAATTTTAAGTAAAACTCGACAAATTATTAAAGTAATTTCATATCTAAGTGAATTTGGAGAATCTGTTTATACTAATCACAATTATGATAATATATTTATATATAATATGGTGAAGCAAAAGCTGTTATAAATTGATTTCAACCAACTAATGAAAAAGGTGAAATGTCTTGAAGATCTATTTTATTTAGAAGAAGTGATTTTATGAACACAAAAGTATTAGGTGAGCCAAAAATGATAATTTAGGTAAGAATTATTATTTCTCTATCAAGAAAACAGATCTCATGAGCTTAAAATTACTACTATCGCAACAAGAAGTTTTAAGGCATTAAGCCTATGATCGAACAGCTGCTTTCAAAATATTCTATTATTTTTACTAGATAAATTATCAGCAATCTTACAAGCCATCTTTAGTTTCACAATTTTAACTGGGATAATCTTATTAACAGACATATATATTTAACACTTTACAAACGCCAATTGTCTTATTTGACTCAAGAAATTCAAAATGTTATGAAAAATTCAAGTGGCATAAAGAAATTATAACCAAAAAAGAATTTGTCGATGAGCCACCCTTAAGAAAAAGCCGCAGAGTTTAATTCCTGAAATCTAAAACCAATTTTTTTTTATTATTAGTATCCAAAAAAAAATAAAGATTAACTAAACTAACTTAAGACTTCATCTTCAACAACTGGCTTTTCTTTAAGCTTCTCAGCCACACGCTCAATTTCTGCTGTGTCTGCATACCTTTGGATATAAACTGTAGCTTCACCCCAGCTCATATTTTTCTTAATACTTTCTAAGACTATCCAATTATTTCCAGGAATAGTCTTTGTAAAAGAAATTCCGATTGTCCCATGACGAAGTTTCACTTGGCCGATTCTTTGCATCATACTATGATCAAAACATGTTGAATTGGCAAAGATAAAACTAGCATCACTCCAATCAACTTTGAAAAAATCACTATTAATGAATTCTACACTTGATGAGACTGGCCAAAGATCCTGATTCTCACTTTTCATTGCTGGGAAATTCTGATCATATACTATTTTAATCTGTTCTGATATTGCATAAAGACCTTCAAGAAGTTCGATACCTTTGCTTGTTGTGAATGTTCCAAGTAAAGCTCCAGCAATGACTCCTTTGCCAGTGCCAGATCCTAAATCGTAGAAAACACCGTCTTTTGGAAGGCATTTGAAGCGATGCTCTATAGTGTAAAAAACTTCCCCTATAGAAATAAAATCTACTTCTCCATATGTAAGAGTAGAGTCTGAATTATTTTCAAATGTCTTTTCTTCACGCTCTTTACGTGATGCTTCTTTTCCAACACTAACTGGGAATTCACTAACTAGTCTTTGGAATACTTCATTTCTTCGGTTTAGTGAATCTCGTTGATCTTGAGGCAAAATATAAGGCTCTTCTATAGGGTATCTCCTAGTTAGCCAAGTTGCAATCTGAGAATCTATGCCTTCCATTTATTATAACTTTATAATTAGAATAGTGATATTATTAAAGCAGTTTCTTTATAGATGATAACTTCGTAAGCTTAAATAGTCTTGAATTATATAAATTTAAACTTTTATTAATTAAAATTCTTTGTATCTTGCTCTTAAGCTTCTATTATTTATAGTTATTATTTCTAGTTAAATTGAAAAACAATATTATTTATTCAAATTTTTATTGCCCTTCTTTTTTTAATCTTTTAAAAATAATCCTTCTTTCCTTTATTTATGTAAAATATGTTATGAAAGTGATCAAAAATAATTTAATGTTGAAATAAAATTTTTGGGGTATAGTCTCAACTTTTTCAGCAACGTCCAAGTGCTTAGAAAGTCACTTATAAACAGTTCTAATATTTACTCATTCCCTCAGGAAAATGCTGATAAGGCAACTTAAACTGAATTCTATATCCATAGACACCTTTCTGAGGTTAAAAATTAAACAAAGAAGTTTATCTGGATCAACACAAAAT